>JAECUM010092982.1:0-98683 GCA_016617855.1 Megalonaias nervosa | reverse complement strand
TTAAAAATGGAATTCTTATGAGAAAATGGAGACCTCCCGAGGTACCTGCTAGTGACGAGTGGTCAGTGAACTATCAGATTGTAGTACCAAAATCTTACAGACAGGAAATACTTAGTTTGGCCCATGAAACTCCTCTGGCTGGTCATTTAGGCATAAATAAAACTTATCACAAGATCATGACTCACTTCCATCGGCCAAAAATCAAAAGTGATGTTTGTAAATTTTGTAGATCTTGTTATACTTGTGAAATGGTAGGAAAACCCAATCAGAAGATACCTAAGGCTCATCTGCAACCTATTCCTGCATCTGATGAACCATTTAGCAGAATTATGGTAGATTGTGTTGGTCCCTTACCTATGACCAAGTCAGGCAACCAATATTTGTTGACCATTATGTATGCATCAAAAAGATTCCCACAGGCAATTCCTTTGAGGAATATTAAAACCAAAACTATAGTAAAAGCTTTGATAAAGTTTTTTTTACTCAATTTGGCATTCCCAGATCTGTCCAATCAGATCAAGAGTCAAATTTCATGTCTGGAATTTTCCAGCAAGCGATGAACAAATTAGGCATTCAACAATTTAAATCTTCTGCTTACCACCTGGAAAGCCAAGGGGCTTTAGAAAGATTTCATCAGACTTTGAAGAATATGATTCGGTCATATTGCTTTGATATGAGTAAAGATTGGGATGAAGGCATTCGTTTACTTTTGTTTGCTGTTAGGGAGTCCATTCAAGAATCTTTAGGATTCAGTCCCTTTGAACTAGTTTTTGGACATACTGTGCGTGGACCATTGATGTTGTTGAAAGTGAAACTTCTTTCTAATGAAGATACTGAGCTCAATCTTCTTGCTTATGTTTCTGATTTTAAGTTCAAGTTGTCAAAGGTTTGTGAGGTCGCAAGAGCAAATCTGCACTCTACTCAGTTAAAAATGAAATCAAGATATGATAAAAACTCAAGGGATAGGAGGTTTCAGCCTGGTGAGAGTTCTAGCTCTCTTGCCAATTCCATAAAATTCCCTTCAGGCCAAGTATTATGGTCCATACACGGTTGAAAAGAAAGTAAATGATTTAAATTACATCATAAATATTCCTGGTAGGCATAAACAAAAACAACTTTGCCACATAAACATGTTAAAGGAGTATATTGAGAGAGATAGCCAAGTAAATCATGCAATTAATTTAGTTGTACCTGTACCACAAACTGAGGATTTAAGTGAATAAATTCAATCGGACTCTGTTGATCTTGGAGCAACAAATCTTCGGAATTCGGAAATTATGAAAAATCTGGACCAGAAACTTTTACATTTGCAACAACAAGAAAGAATGAACTTAAACAGTTATTATTCGAATATGAGCACTTCTTTCCAGATATTCCTAGAAGGACAAACAAAATTTTTCATGACGGTGAAATTATAGATTCAAAACCTGTGAAACAACACCTATACAGGATGAACCCTCTCAAACAGGAATACTTGAAAAAGGAAATTCAGTATTTGCTGGAGAATGATTTCATAGAGCCCAGTAAAAGTGATTGGAGTTCACCATGTATACTTGTTCCAAAACCGGATAAAACTTTCCGTATGTGCACTGATTATAGGAAGGTGAACAGCGTGACAAAAATAGATTCATTTCCATTACCAAGAATTGATGAGTGTATTGATAAAATTGGAAATGCCAAGTGTGTCACCAAATTTGACCTTCTGAAAGGATTTTGGCAAATTCTACTAATGGAAATAGCAAAGGAAATTTCAGCATTTGTGATTCCAGATGGACTCTATCAATATAAAGTGATGCCATTTGGGATGAAGCCCCAAGTACCTTTCAACGTTGGATGAATATGATTACCTCTGGTCTAGATAACTGTGATGCTTACATCGATGATGTCATCATCTACAACGACACCTGGAAAGAACATCTAGCCATGATCCGGAAATTCTTTGAAAGACTCACTGATGCAAATTTGACAATCAATTTATCTAAAAGTGAGTTCTGCTGTGCTTGTGTAACTTTTCTAGGACATATTGTGGGACATGGTCAAGTTAAACCTATAGATGCTAAGGTCAAGGCTATCTCTGATTTCCCTGTGCCTGTCAGTAAAAAGCAACTGATGCGATTTTTGGGTATGGCCGGATACTATCGAAAGTTTTATTCCAATTTTTCTAATATTGCTGAAACCCTGACAAACTTGTTAAGTAAGAAAAACAAGTTTCTTTGGACTGAAAAATGTCAGGAGGCTTTTGATAGATTAAAAGCCATACTCAAAAGTGCGCTGGTTCTTACAGCTCCAAATTTCAATGAATCTTTTAAATTATCTGTTGATGCAAATGATGTTGGGGTTGGAGCAGTATTGATTCAAGAAGATAGAAATGGTGTTGATCACCCAATGTGCTATTTCTCTAAGAAATTAAATAAGCACCAAAGAAATTGCTCAACAATCGAAAAGGAATGTTTGGTTTTAATATTGGCATTACAGCATTTTGAAGTTTACATTAGCTCAGCTCCATCTCCAGTTGTTGTGTTTAGTGATCACGACCCCCTTACTTTCATTGACAAGATGAAAAATAAAAATCAAAGATTATTACGGTTGAGTTTGTTTTTGCAAGAATATAATCTTGACATCAGGCACATTAAAGGAAAAGACAATTTGATTGCAGATGCACTTTCCCATGTATAGAAATATTATTTTATGTACACTTTGTATAATTCATAAGAGTTTTCTTGTGTAATTTTGTTTTACCTCATGTATAATTTACATATGGTAAAAAGAAAGCTTTATTATATAAATCTTTCTTTTTCTTTATGGGGGGAAGTGTTATGTATATGTAATTTAATTACTTGTGTGTTAGTTTTAAATTCTTTTTTATTTTAATTTTGTTTCATTACGTTTATTGTAATTATAATTTTCATTGGATTTAAGTCTCATTTTGGAAAATTGGCTTGGATTTAAGTCTCTTTTTGGAAAATTGGCTTGACCTGATTAGATTATAACAGTTACTTCAGTATTATTTTTAGCTCACCCTGGTTCATAGATTTTGTAAACATTGGGTGAATACGATTGGCTATTATCAAGGTCATGATCTGCTTGCGTGATAGCTCTAATTTGTAAACAACTTTTTTTATTGAATCTTATAATAAGATTTGCTAAATTCTTTCTTGCTTACATGATAAATGGCATTTTTTTTATTGCGCTGTTCAAATTATTAAATCACGTAGCCTGTCACGTGAGCCACCATGTGATCGAAACTCGAGGCTTAAAACAGCCATTTTCTACTATATATATTCAGTCATATTTTAAACCTTGAGGGCTCAAGAGGTCTTTATTGTTGTTGCCAGTTTGTTCTGACGTTCTTCTATTTTTTGGAATTTAATAATTCATTCTCTAGAAAACTACACAAGTGCTTCATATTTATAAAAGTTTTGGGAGAAAGATATTCAGTGGAAATTTATTCTGGAAATTCTGAATGGAAACATTATAAACTGTGATTCAATCGAGGATCTATTGCCATCAGTACAACGACCACATCTGACGTCATCACCTTCCATATTGGAATGTCATCGAGATTCGAACCTGGATTCAATTAGAACTGTTTAGTGATAGGACTTATATTTTTTCAATTGTAGGATTAATTTTTGGATTATATTCACAAACCATAAGTCCTATTTCATATTTTTATTTCGTTTTCTAGGGAAATAAATCATTTTGTTAAATTTACAAAGCTTGTTGGCTTCACTCTTTTCTTTTGTTACTTTTGTACAAGCCTACACGTAAAAACAAAGTAATACTTAATGAATACTACAATGCACAAAGTAATACTTATGAATGCTACAATGCACAAAGTAATACTTGATGAATAATGCAATGCACAAAGTAATACTTATGAATACTACAATGCCCAAAGTAATACTTAATGAATACTACAATGCCCAAAGTAATACTTATGAATACTACAATGCCCAAAGTAATAATAATGAATACTACAATGCACAAAGTAATACTTATGAATACTACAATGCACAAAGTAATACTTAATGAATACTACAATGCACAAAGTAATACTTATGAATACTACAATGCCTAAAGTAACACTTAATGAATACTACAATACACAAAGTAATACTTATGAATACTACAATGCCCAAAGTAATATTTAATGAATACTACAATGCACAAATACTTATGAATACTACAATGCACAAAGTAATACTTAATGAATACTACAATGCACAAATACTTATGAATACTACAATGCACAAAGTAATACTTATGAATACTACAATGCACAAAGTAATGCTTAATGAATTACTACAATGCACAAAGTAATACTTATGAATACTACAATGCCCAAAGTAATACTTAATGAATACTACAATGCACAAAGTAATACTTTATGAACACTACAATGCACAAAATAATACTTATGAATAATACAATGCCCAAAGTAATACTTAATGAATACTACAATGTACAAAGTAATCCTTGATGAAAACCACAATACACAAGGTAATTCTTGATAAAAACAACAATGCACAAGTAATACTTAATGAAAATTACAATACACAAAGTGTGTGTGTGTGTGATTTGGATTTTTAACATAGCTATAAAAAGTTTTCAGTCATATCGCAACAATGTCTGCAGTGTGGCAGTTTGTAGTGATGTCTAGCACAAGGGCATCATGTCGCAGACATGTAGCACCATGTCCCACTCAGTCACATTATCCTGACACCAGGCCGACCAGTCCTAACACTAACCTCTTAATGCTGAGCACCAAGCAAGGCAGCTGCTATTACCATTTTTATAAGTCTTTGGTATGCCTTGGTATGACAAACCCACGACCTCCCGCATCTGAGGTGGACGCTCAACCACTTAAGCCACCAGAGCAGTCACAATGCACAAAGTAATTCTTGATAAAAACCACAATACACAAAGAAATCCATGATGAAAACCACATTACACAAGGTAATACTTGATGAAAACCACAATGCACAAGGTAATACTTATTGAACACTATAATGCACAAGGTATTAGAGATTAGATATGCCATCAGATGAAAGCTTCCACAGATTTAAATATGGTGTTTTATGGTACAGCAACACAAGTAGGTTATATAGTTCTGAGCCATGCAGTTCCTGCCTCCCTTAGTTATTTCATAACAGGGTGTATTGGACCTATTGTACATTACAAGACTGCAGAGAGCAACGCAGATTAGAAAAACGAGGTTACTGTGAAGTCACTTTTATTCAAAGGTATAAATTTTCTTTGATTCTCTAGCTGCTACAGACCAGGATTGAAACCTGGCCAAACTAATACTGACCCATTACTTAAACAAAAGAATGTCTGAATATGTACAGTCTTGAATCAGAGCATCTAAAAAAAAAACGTAATGTGGTGTAACACAGTGTAAACTGATACTCATAAAACCTGAATAAATCTGTCAGCATTCTAACCAGTTTAAAATGCCTGTACAGTCTTGAATCAGAGCATCTAAAAAAAAAACGTAATGTGGTGTAACACAGTGTAAACTGATACTCATAAAACCTGAATAAATCTGTCAGCATTCTAACCAGTTTAAAATGCCTGTGATATTCAATACTAAGATGAATACAGGACATCATTACCTTTACAACATTTCTAAATGAAAATATTTAATAGCTTTTTAATCAAAATGAGAACTGGAGTATCATAATAATCTGTATGCTTTGTAAGACTATTTTCCTAAACATTTATATGTTATGACTCCATGGTCTTAAACTAAGCAACAAAAAAGTGTGAAAATCAACAAGTTTTGTAAATTTTAATAAATAATTTATTTCCCAAGTATAAAAAAGTGAAAATTTAAAAAGAATTTACAGTATTGTGAATTAAATCCCAAACAGTCTTAAAAGTTCTATCACAAGTCCTAATGTATAAAGTTCCAATTGAATTCCAGTGATATTCCAAATAAGTTCCAATATTGAATACATTGATTTGCCTGTAGTCTCGAATATGCTAATGTTCCAATGCCAATGGCCTGGAGTGAGATGATGCACTATCGATTTTATGTATCACAATAATGTAATCCAAAATGTCCTTATCTGAATTCACTATAATTCCAAATTAATGTTCCAGTCCAAGAATATTATTGATGAACACTTCATTTCCAGTGAATAATAATTTGAATAAATAAATCCACCCAAATCAAAAACTGAATAATAAGAATGATTCTGTTTCAGATATTAAGGTAAGAATGAGTACATTTTTCAAGTAAACAACATTTTATATAAAAAGCTAAGATACAATAGAAGAGATAAGATGTAGGCCAGCCTCCACTCTAAAACATTCAAAGTTGTCAACAAGTTTAGGCATTTCCAAGTGAAAATCTGATGTCCTAGACCCAGAACGAAATAAACATGTTTATTCCCTTGATAATGATCTGAATATTTAATCTACACTCATAGAGAGATATTAACTATGTATTATGTTGTTTACAAAATAAATGTTACTAGTCAGGTACACAGTGAACTTGATTTTGACAAGGTCAAGTACAAACTACAAATGTATAAACATATAATCATTAAGAAAAGCTAAAAATAATACAAATTACAGTAAATATGCATAACATATAACCTTGTGAAATTATATCCTTTTGAAAGTAAGTTTTCTGGTCCCAGATTTTTCCTTCTATCAATAAAATTAACTCTAAACTCCTTAAAACCAAAATGTTAATGTTGTCCCATGGATTTTAGGTTTTGAGGGTTAATTATCTATGATAAGAAACTGAACCATTATCATTAATCACGTACTACAACATGTCAGTGAAAATCCCTATCTTGGACTAACAGTATCTGACTTCAAGTGGGAATCGCATATTATCAAATCAACCAAGAAAGCAAACAATACACTAGCATTTCTAAATAGAAACCTCAGACACTTCCCGCAGACATGTAGACGAATTGCCTATCAAGCACTAGTCAGATCCGTGTTAGAATATGGTTGTGTTGTTTGGGATCCATACTGCATTAAGGATGCTGATAGAATCAAGAAGGTTCAACACTAGGCAGCAAGATTTATATCTGGTGACTACAAAACCAGAGAAGCAGGATGAGTCACCAAAATGTTAACTGACCTGGGTCTACCAACACTCCAAGACAGGCGTAGTAGGATTCAACTGACCTGGGTCTATCAACACTCCAAGACAGGTGTAGTAGGATTCATTTGACCTGGGTCTATCAACACTCCAAGACAGGCATAGTAGGATTCAACTGACCTGGGTCTACCAACACTCCAAGACAGGCGTAGTAGGATTCATTTGACATATCTTTATAAAGTAGTTGAGGGGTTAGTGCTGGCCCTCTCACCAAATATTTTTAAAACCATTAAGACAAAAACGCTACATTATAGCCAAATCTTTTTTTTGAAAGTATAAACATTGTAGAAAAACTAGTATCAAATAATAGTAGATGTTTTGTAGCTGAGCAATGTAGAACAGAACAATTAAAAAATTCTTTCTTCATAAAAACAATTGTGGACTGGAATCATCTGAGCAACAGTGTTGTATGCGCACAATCTATGGTGAGCTTCAAGACAGCTCTTGAGATACCATTAAGTTTCTAGTAGGCTCTCTCTACCAGTGCAAATTAACTGGCCCTGCACTGTACACATTCAGATTCAGATTCATTTTGCAGATAAGGTTATTCTGATATAATCAAAATCTCTGACAAAATGGAGATCTGATTGACACAGATACCTGTACACCAACCATTACAGCTTTCACATTTTTGAAAGTGAACTACTTTATCTGGAATTTCCAATAATAACTCTTTAACACATGAAATGTAACATCTGATAGATTACAAAAAAATAAGGAATTCTACAAGGTTGGTAGAATGTGAACCTTATAAGTAGATTTTAACAAGATTGCCAATAAGTCTGTGTAACTGATATTCCAGTGTTTTTCCCTGAACTATTATCGATTATAACCAGATTGCCCACAAGTATGTGTAATTGATATTCCAGTTTTTTTCACTGAACTATATACTCCAATTTCATAAGATTGCCATAGAGTCTTTATAAATGACATTCCAGTGTTTTTCATTGAACTATTTTATTTTAATAAGATTACCAATGAGACTATATTTATGATACTCCAGCACTGTTGCCTGAACTATTCTCTAGAGCATAATATTGCAAACACATAAGAGTGGTTTCATTTGGCTATTTAAATGTACTGTATGAGCTATTAAAGCATAACCTAAACTCAGTCTGGGTCTTATTAATTCAGCGATGATTACTGGAAACCTTTAGTTTATTAAAGGTCAAGGCAATCAACCTAGTCCTACAAATGGAAGTACAACCCTAGAATGATTTCACCCACAGATTTTGATATTTAGACTAAACTTAATTCTAAAAGCTGTCAGTCTGATTGGATGAAACTAAAGTCTGATTTAAATGTCAACAATCAATTATCTGAAGCTGAAATTTTAAAATGAGGATGTATATAATACCAATAAAAATAGTTTTTCGACTAGTCTGATACTGGTAATGATAGTTTTTAGACTAGTCTGGTAGAAGTATGAATAGTTTTTAGACTAGACTGGTAGTAGTATGTATAGTTTTCAGGCGAGTCTAGTAGTAGTATGAATAGTTTTTAGACTAGTCTGGTAATAGTAGAAATAGTTCTGAGACTAGTAGTGAGAATAGTTTTCAGACTAGCCTGGTACTGGTAAGAATAGTTTTTACACTAGTTTGGTACTAATATGAATAGTTTTAGACTAGTCTGGTAGTGGTAAGAATAGTTTTTAGACTAGTCTGGTAGAAGTATGAATAGTTTTTAGACTAGTCTGGTAGTAGTTTGAATAGTTTTTAGAAAGTCTAGTACTAGTAAGAATAGTTTTTAGACTAGTCTGGTAGAAGTATGAATAGTTTTTAGACTAGTCTTGTTGTAGTTTGAATAGTTTTTAGAAAGTCTGGTACTCGTTTGAATAGTTTCTAGAAAGCCTGATACTAGTAAGAGTAGTTTTTATATTGGTCAACCTACACTGTTATTATGCTGGGAAACACTGTTTTCCAATTTTAATCAAAATATTAATCATACTGATGAAGCCATCAGAAAAGAAGATTGGAAACTAGTACAAACAAAGGGAGTAAAGTTATTCAGTAATGTCCAATACTTAAAAAAAATTTAGACACAAATATTGCTTCAATCAGGCTATATCTTGCTCATATTAGCCTAAATGATTTAAATCTTGATGTTTATCAAGTTTAAACAATAAATCAGATCAGAAATACAGTCTCAAGAGTGCTAATAATCTCATCCAATCAGATGCAGGATCACTTCATTGTTATAAATGGATTTTGTTCATTACTGAACTCATGATCTTGATCCTATAAGCCAATCTGCCAAGTTAGATAAAAATCAAATTTGAAATATGGTCTCCAGAGACATATCAAGTTCAGCAAATCAGAAACAAGATCACCTCTGTAATATATATACATGGATCCTGACCACAATCAAACCTACTTGAGATCTTGATCATACAAGTTCATATTCCAAGTCTGATCACAATTTTATCAGAACTACAGTTTCCAGAAAGGTAACAAGCTCCGCTAATTTGATGCAAGATCATGTCATCAATATGCAACTTGCTCATTATAAAATTTATTTCAGATCTTGATGATACAAGTCAGTGTTCCAAGTCTGATCAAAGTCAGATCAGAAATATGGTCTTCTGAGTGATAAGAATCTCAGCCAGTATGTGTGGATCTCACTCATAATTACCTCATCTGAGACCTTGATGATGATAAACCCCTATCCTATGTATGATTAAAACTGGATCAGCAACATGGCTTCCTAAGGGGCAATAAACTCAGTTGATCAGATGAAAGTTCACCTCATTAATATGCATGAATCTTGCTCATTCAAAATTCCCTAGCCAACCTAGTCTGGAAAAGCTGAAAATCATTGTTGGGCAAGCATAATTTCATCTACGTAGCACAATTTTATGATGAAATAATGACACAATTTTGTGAGGTTTTTTTTTTTAGAAATTTTCTTAAAATCATCTTTCTGGGCTAGTATGTGAAGATTTGAAGATTGTTTTCTACCATTATTGAATTCATCATCTAATATCTTTATGATATGATCAAAACGGGATCAGAAATATGGTCTCCAAAGTAGTAACAACCAATCAGATGCATGATTACCACATTAAAATGTGTGGTCCTCATACATTATTGAACTTGCATAAGATTTTAATGATATAAACCCATATTTTCTAATTATGTAAAATTAAGATCAGAAATATGGCCTCCTGAATGATAGTACACATGTGTTGATGGATGCATGATGGAAGTTTAGTAACTGTAGATGCTGGACAACTGGAGTCATTGTGTAGAAACAACAAAATGGGTAACAGATGTATATTACAACAAAATACACTTTGCCTTATGGCAGAGATATAAAAATTATGCTTGAGCAGGGAGAGCTTATTTTATCAAAACCAACCAAATTTGTCAATAACCCAATGCGTGCTACTTAATATTTCTAATTGGACACTATGATGGCAAATACGTAAATCTTTGGTATTTGAATTATTCTGATTTATTCTCCACTACCATTCAATTTTTCCATATTGTTTATCCTTCATCAAGATAGTGCTGCGTTCATCTGAGCACATCATGAAACATCTAACTGCATTAATTTGTTGCTGTTTTCTAAATACCTTTTTTCCCCCTTTATTAAAAAAAATGAATGATTCACAAATACTAAAGATCCTTATGATATAGTTCATAAATTCAGTACTCCCACACTAGTAGGGTCTTCATTATAACACAGCTCCTGTCATGGATCCCATTTCATTATTCAGCAGAAAAATTATATGCATCATATACTTTCATATAACCAGTCTAACTATAAGGTGGTATACCTTATGATTCCCATGATGGACTGTGTTATAACGAGAAAGTATTTTATTGTGGTCTTCATTATAAAGTAGTTTAATACAAGGTGCCAAATGCTATGATTCCCATGGACAGTGTTATATTGAGAAAGTATTTTATCATGTACTTCAGTGTAAGGCAGTTTCACTGTAAGGTGGTATACTCCATGGTTTCTATGGACAGCATTATAATAAGGGAGTAGTGTATACTTCATTATAAGATAGTTTCACTATAAGGTGGTATGCTCCATGGTTCCCATGGGCAGTTTTATAATAAGGGAATACTGTATGTATACTATATTTCATTGAGGAAATCTCACTATAAGTTGGTATATTCTAAGGTTCTCGTGGACAGTGTGATAATAAGAGGGCAATGTACATGTATAATGCAATTCACTATAAGGCAATCTCACTATGAGAAAGTATATTCCAAGGTTTCAATGTGCAGTGTTATGATGAGAGAGTACTGTCTGTATACTGAATTTTATTAGATGTCACTATAAGGTGGTATACTCCATGGTTCCCACACATAGGGTTATAATGAGGGAGTACTGTATTGGCCTCTACTTTAAAAACTAATCTGCTTTTACTATATATTTCATCACGAAATAATGAATGTATCAGTGGGAGAAAAAAAATATCACCACGTTTGTACTATCACTTTTTATTTTTCCATTTAGGCAGGATATTTGTCCTTACCTTATGTTCTTCAGGCCAGTATTTTCATATTTAGACCTTTTTTATTCTCTGTCTGTCTGTCTGTCTCTCTCACTCAGGAAGAATAGATCTTAAAATATGTAAAAACTGCCAACCTCCAGCATACATTTATGTAATTAATGAGAAGGTGCCATGAAGAATGCCTAAAAATGAACCCCAAACAACAGAAATTTGACCTGAGTATCAACCTTTTCATAATTAGTTGTCCACATAAATCATGCAAGCATGAGTGACTGAACCAACATGACCTGTTGCTATTCAATATTCTATGTCACCTATATAATATTGCATACATATTACACTTAACGACAAATCATACACATTTTTAAGAAAAGCTCTTGATTACATGTAGCAAGAGAACTATTTAAATAGTGTTATCTCAACCGTGTCTGAAAACAACGGAGAAATCAGGAACTGATTCATGTCTATTGCAAACCTAAATAAGTGACAACTGAAATTCGGGTGCAGCAACTGTTGCTAAAATAAACTGCAAGCCTGCCAACTCAAAAACTTTATGTCTGAATACAAAAATAAACAAAAACAGAAACCGAAATCATTACAGGTAAACTCACAATCATTAAAATCTGTTGATTAATGATGTTATGCTCTGAAGTATGCAGGAACAATCTATCAGGTTTCTACAGTACCCACAGCCCAGCAATGTTCACTGTGTCGATCCACATGATAAATTTGTCAACAGAAATAAATAAAATTTCTTCATTTTCACATGAAAACAATAATTTAAGAAAATACACAGTCTGAAGCATTATATGTTCACCTAAATTTGTAAAATTTTATAGTCCTAAAATTAATGCAAAATTTCTTTTTATTAATGTAGTAATGCGGCCATTAAATGTACTGAAACAGAATGGCAAAACAAATCCATCCAAATCCATGTTTTTGCCTTTACAAATATACTGTACAATAAAAAAAATATCTATGTGAAGTGAAGTCTTGTCATGTGGAAATCTGTTGTATTTGTCACTTGTGTCTTCCCCACTTGTGGCAATAAAATGTTTCCACTTCACTCATAAAATATTTTCTTATATCTACTCTAAAAATTAAGATATCCATTATATATTATACACCCAAAAGTAAGAGAGTCGTAGACAAAATCTTCAAAATGTTGTAAGTTTTATTCACAAATTTTAGAAATTTAGAAATAATGTCTTGGCAGAAAATCTGAACTGTTTAATTAAGGTCAGACTTGGATGTATATTGCAATAGCCTTTGCAACTAGAGATAACGATGGTACCTTACCTCAAATACAGTAAATTTGTAAGGACCGTTAATTGTTAAGGTCATCTTATGTCAGAATTTATGCAGTGTGGATAGCTAATTATGCTTCTGAGTAACGTGAGAGAATTTATATATATGGATAGATGGTGATACATATAGAACTTTAGTTGTAATCTTGTCATTTAAGGGAACAGCTTTCTATATCCCTCCCCGAGAACCCGATGAGGACAGTCCAAGAGGGAAGTCCGCAAATAGAGTTCGGAATAGAAGGGTCAGAGGAAGAACCAAGCATACACACTAGACGTGGAATACACAAAGTCAATAGAGGAACGACGCCAGATGATACAAGTCAGGCGTGGACACTGTACTCTTTTCACCGCTTGTTACTATGATGAACGAATCCGTAAACTGAACACTGCTATTAAACTCCATTAATGTAAATCTGTTGGATTGAAATTGCAATTTTTAGTTTATGTATTAATTAATTAAAATTTATTTTATTTTTATTATTTAAGGGGGCTCGTATTTGTTTGTTTCTTCTCAATAGTCTTGCTCAGTTCTCTGTTAATGTTCTACCTATCCACTCACACTGGGCAATAACATCGAGAGAGGTCATCCTCTAGATAACAATCGCCAAATCAATTAACAGAGGGGCACCACCACAACACCCCTTTACAATTCTATCATTTTTCCATGTGGGTTCAAATGAGGACTTAGAATCAATCTATCATTCATCCATGTGGGTACAAATGCTTATGAATGGCATATCATATGCTCCACCAGTCTTTAATAGTTCTCTGTGTGGGCACTAGTACAGATGATTGACTCTGGAGATTATTCATCAGTGGGTCTTAATAACCTGGGTATTTCATCTAGGCATGTGGTGTTAAACTAAGCTTACCTTTCTTATTAGCCTTCCATGACCATGACAATGACCCATGACCTTTAGACCCCTGAATACACAATCTGATTAAATTCAGATCTCCACTGTCCTAGATGAAGATCTGACTGCAACCGCTCATGGGTCATACTCATGACCTATGTTAATATCATAATTGCTAATTTTATCAGCCAATCTGATGAAGTCTTATATCTTCATGTTTGGGAGACTAAGCAGTATAGCTGAAGAGCATCAGTGTGTGCCTATCCATTTGATTGACATTCAAATTTCTGAAAGCTGCATTTCCATTGGCTAGCTCAAAGTCGCCAAAACATGACCCCTAAGTGGTCACTGTCAGATCTTCACCCAGGACAGTGGACATCTGATTTTAATCAGATTGCCAGAATACACAGATTTCTTGATTACCCTAAGAGCATGCCATCTACAATGTTTGGTCAACAAACATACTCTAGAACAAATGTTACTGCACAAAACCCATTTTCTTTGAGCCATTATGATTATGACCTCTGACCTTTGGACCCCAAAATCAATAGGTCTCTTCAATGCCTAATGGTCTAAAATTAGAGTTATTATGTAAAAAACATTTTTCTTTGTTCTGTCTCAATAATCTAGACCTGTTACCTTTTTGAGCCCAAAATCAACAGACATTCACAAATTTTGGTGAAAGTACATTGTTGCGAACTGAAATTTGTGTAGAGAAACCATTTTTCTCCGTTCAATGACTTTGACCACGGATATCAACAGATTTCTTCCTTACCCCAAGTACAAGTTATTCGCACATTTTGGTCCAGATATGTGATGCATAACTAAAGATATTGTGTGGAAACCATTTTTCTTCTTTAAGTCACAGTGACCAAAAAGAAGAACATGAACAGCACATCATATTTCTCCTAATAAGACTGCATGTGAAAACAAAGAACCCATCTGGTAAGGCTTTACCTGCTTGAATGTATCATTTTGTGATTGCTGACAATTTGTAATGAGTAAGGTTCTAATGGAGGAACAAAGATATGAGAAATGTTACAAGGCACAAAAAACTCTTCTTCTCACAGTGTCTACAAATTGTGAGCTGTGTATTAATTGATAAAAAGAAAGAATTCAGCCATATGTCACAAACTAAAAAGAGTTATTTATAACATTTTTAGTTACAAGAGTCCATATTTGTCAAAAACTGCAAACAGAAATATTCAATGGAATCGAACACTTAAAGTGTGTTGAATACATCCGAACCTCACAGCTAGATGGTTTTTCCTCACAAAATGAGGAGTGTCTCCCATCTCTCCAATCACTCATTGTAATCTCCTGCATACACAAAATTATCATTGAAAAATTAATTTTTTTTCATTCTTTTTTCAAACTTTGCTTCCCATGTAGTATATTTACAGTCTACCTGTAATCATGTGACTGTGGACTGACTTAGACAGTGCAAGACAATTTAGTTGCTAATTTCAATCAGCATAAAACAATTAACATCCCTTTCATCATTCCAGTGGGGTTGGCTTGACTTCAGTGTTTTAAAGTTTGCTGAGATGGATAATACAATGTGTGATAAGAAATAATTCCAAAGGTTCAAAGACATTAATTGATTATGGCTGAATTAAATTAAGAGCTAAATCAGGATAAAACATTACTTTGATTCTCTCTGCAGAGTAGATTTTGACTTGGTGCTTTAAGTTGTAGAGATGAATTAGGATCTGTACCATGCTTTATCAAAATTAATTCAGATTAGGATTAAAGAGATTAACTGATTATGGTAGGATTACTAAGGAGCTCAAGTGACATAAAACAGGATTGGTTTAGCTTCAGTGTTTAAAGTTTATTGAGATGTCTAATCATGCACTGTCTCCCAATGTTGAAACACCAAAAACTTCTCAGCTCCTGTAGATATAAATCTGAGCTTATGGCATAAGAGTATGGGTCATCATCAGTGGTCAACACAGTATGTTCCACTTGTATGGATCAAAATTATGCAGTACCCAAGTACATACTTATGACTGACTATTGTATGGATCAAAATAACGGGGTACCTCAGTACATGGTTAGGACTGATTACTGTATGGATCAAAATAACGGGGTACCTCAGTACATGGTTAGGACTGACTACTGTATGGATCAAAATAACAGGGCACCTCAGTACATGGTTAGGACTGATTACTGTATGGATCAAAATAATGGGGTACCTCAGTACATGGTTAGGACTGATTACTGTATGGATCAAAATAACGGGGTACCTCAGTACATGGTTAGGACTGATTACTGTATGGATCAAAATAATGGGGTACCTCAGTACATGGTTAGGACTGATTACTGTATGGATCAAAATAATGGGGTACCTAAGCACATACTTATGCTTGATTATTCTGCTTTACTCTTCATGCTTTACAGCATGTGACTTTCTTGAACTAAAATATAGGCATTCATATGTATTTGGGAGATGTACTAAAGAATTAGCTTCAATATCTCAGTATTATTGTTGCGTTTTTAAACTGTTACCATAGTAACCAAACTTTTTTGCAAAAATTCCAATAAATTTAATACTTAGATCAAAATACTATTTCCTTTTTAAAAAATACAAAGAATATCTAGCAAAACATTAATCAACTTTAAATGTTCACTCTTGCCATATAACTATAAACAAACAACCTACCAGGCCTATATTACATCATAAACTGAGAAAACTCAAAACATTACCAATTTTGGCAAGAATGATGAAAGCTAAGTATAAAAAGAATGATAATTCAAAATCATGACCACGATGCTGAAAACTGCGCATGCTCTTCAAGGGAGGTAACTGAATGTCTCTCATCACCTAAATAACCTGATTGTTGGAGTTATCTTTACTTGTAGTAAGGTTACATGTACCTCACATCCACAAATGCTAAATTTTTCCTGAAAATACTTTAATATTTTAAAATTAACCAAAACATGAACTCTTCAGAAGTTAAATATAACCTCCTGCACCTTTCGTGTTGCTGGGATGTCAGGCAAAATCTTGAATGACTGAAAAAAAATTTGAGTTGTAACAGTTCACTCACCTTTCTCCAATGGATATCATGCCGTCATTTGGATCCTTTGGTCCCAGGCCACCAACTGTCACTGATGTCACCTCAAATGGCTCTCCAAATCTGATAGATATACAGTAAATCTGTACATACAGTGGCCCCACCCCTCATAAGGCCACCCTTCTACAGCAGGAAAGCAGCCTTATAAGAGGGGTAGCCTTTCTAAAAGGAGATCACACATACAAAGTAACAGTTATTTATAAATTATGTAAGGCATAACTCATTTTAATATTTAATATTTTGCTTTAAAAATCACAGGCATATTATGTTATCAATGTGATAAAACTTCTGTTAATGTTATTGAAAATAATTATGGATACTCATCATTCATGCTGCAAAACTATGTCAATAGAACCAGAAAATAAATGTCTTGCTGTGATTCTAATTGTCCATCCAGTCCATTTTTCTATTGTTGTAGATCATACAAGTGATGAAGTTTATTGGAACTGAACTTCTTTCACTTTTCCTTCTAAACTTAAAATGTATGACAAGAATTTGCTCATTTTGCAGCAAGTTTATTCCTTTAAATCCAATTTGAAGTTATCATACCCAATGATTAGTGTTTACCATTGAAGTAAGCTTGTCATGTTCTTGACTGGTTTTAGTCTGGTACCATTTCAAATACATCTCATAATCTATGAAGTAAGCTTGTTATCTGATGGACTGGTTTTAGTCTAGTATCATTTCTAATACATCTCATAATCTATAAAGTAAGCTTGTCATGTGATTGACTGGTTTTAGTCTGGTGCCATTTCAAACACATCTCATAATCTATAAAGTAGCTTGTCACGTGATTGACTGGTTTTAGTCTGGTGCCATTTCAAATTTTTTATTTATGGCAAATGGACATAATGATGACTTGAGATAAACAATACTATGCTTCTCTGCCATTAGCTTTCATCATCTTAATAATTATTATTAGTAATAATAGCCAGGAATTATCAGTGACCAAACCTAACATCCAAGGAACACATAACAGTAAGGATAATTAGATTACTGACCCTTTCTGTATGGATAAAGCTTGGCATTTTATTGACATATTGGAACAAAATGTCAGGGGGCCCCGAGTGGCCGAGTGGTCTAAAGCGCTGACCGTTACGGATCACTGCCATCTCACCTCTGTCTGCGTGAGTTCGAGTCCAGGCTCGGCTAACGTGGGTACGTGAGAAAGCCTGCCAGTAGCTTCTCGTGGGTCGGTGGTTCTTCCTGGGATTTTCCAGGGTTCTTCCTCCACCATTAATACTGGCCGCCATGTATAGCCTATATTGTGCTGAAAAATGGCGTTAAACCCTATAACAACAACAACAACAAAATGTCAGTGTGTTAAATTTAGAAATCAACAAGTATTAGGGAGATTTCTGTCTGTAAACCGTTTTGTATGACCACTCAAGAGGGGTAAATTGATGTTTTTTATACTAATATGCTAACCAATTGATTGTGTTAGAGTTGCAGTCATGTCATCCCAGATCGGTACTATTAAACACAAACTCATTTGTGTCAAGGGTTTCTGTCTATTCAAGTGGGGGACCACTTTATTACATGCTGCTAATTTTTAGTATATTTTAAGCATCTAGTTCCTCAATAAAAACAAAATGCACAGTAAATGCACCAGTCACAAAGAACTACATTAGACACAACACAACTGTTATTTTTTCTTGACTCTGAACAAGAAAAGAGAAGAGAAGAACATACATGTAATGCAACTTATACTTTTTAACTGCAACTAACAAAACTACCAAACAGAATTTAGGACAAGTAACAACTGTACAGTAAATGGTTCTGTGAGGTAAATGGGGATGCAAACACACTAAACACTGATGTGCCTTATCAGTCAAAGTTCCATGGGCAATTTAACCATGCCAAAAACAAAAACATGAAAAATTAACTCATCAGGTCCTTTGGACTAAAAGCCAATACAAATGTACAGCAGTGGAAATAACTTGTCGAGAACCTGCACAGTAAGCATGTTTTTAAAAATTTACTAGTGTCTAAGACATAACAAATGAACCATTATTTGGTACACTATACACCCATCCTGTGTTTGATAGTCTTCTTTGGGGTCATCAATTACATAAGAACTGCATCAGATTGAAGGAGTTTTTCAAAAATTGTCAGCCATCAAAATCAAGGTCAGTTTTTGCCTTGGTCTATAAGCAATGTTACTAACGCACTATATAGTTCACCAAAAGCACAGAAATAGCAGATATATATATATCCAATGGTTTCTTGCCAAACAGATTCTGCTCTCTTTGAACAATTTCATGAATTCATTTAATTGGCTGAGATACTAATTTTTGGAGTAAAATGATTCTTTAATCAGATCAATAGACACTGTAAGTACATCAACCACCTCAACAAGGTTACAAATGTGCTAAAAGGTCATCAGCTTGACAAGCTGGAGATCTGACACTTGGTCTCCCCTTGGATAGATCCCATCAATCTGTCATTTACTACTCAAGCAGATGTGCACTCATTTTCATGGATGTAACTGAAATGAGGAGGTGTGCCCATATTATTTTCTTGAAGAATCATTTTTTACTCCAACAACTGGTTTCTTCTTCTAATATTTTACCTGATTATAATACACTAGAAGAATAGGTAAAAGGAAGTTACAGTTACATCCCCTTATTCTGGAGCTGGCTCTGCCTCCCATCTCCTAATGCAGTTTGACATCAAATATGAGACATGGGTTAGGATTAGCAAAATGTTCAGGTGTAGATGTTGCTTGGAAATCAAACAGAAGTAGAGTAATCTATGTCACTGTCCAACCAGGTCAAATTCAGCCCAATGGGATGAAACATCTCTGATACAAAACCTAAAGCATGTTGTCTCTACCCAATAGTCTTTGGTTAGTTCCTTGTCAGCAGAGCAAACAAACATTGTATCCAGGATGATTGGCTTCTGTGGAAATAGGGTCCCTTGTTGAATAAGCGAGATCTCGTTAAACAATGGGTGCCACTTCAGAGCATTTTGGGGGTCTTGAATATGTTCTTGTGGTGAACGGTCCAGGGGAAGGTACAGATTTCAAAACAAAGTACTGATTCTCCATGAGTGGCAGTCAATTCTGGTAATGAAAGTATGTGTTCTCATGAGTGAACCCAAACCAGTATGGCAGATGGTCTGGATTGAATGACCAGGCATCTATCTCACTGATCTTGCCTCGTGTATCTAGAATGGCTAGGAAATAGGTTTTGTACCAGAAGTGTGTCATTGCAACTATGTATGTTGGTCTTTGTTTTGAGTTATATCATACCTTCCATGATGTTGAAATATGTCTAAGATTGTCAAATGATAAATCCTCCAAAGCCATGGGAGCTAACCTTGGAAAGCTCAAAAGAGAAAGTTACCTATCTGCTGTACCAAGGCTTTTAGGGGACTGTGTTTCTGCTGCACCACTGAGAGAATAACTCTCCACTTCCCCCTATATGCTTCCAAAATGGTGGACCTTCTTGCTGGTGCAATCCCTTCCACCACTTATTCTGAGAATCATTGCTTCTACGGGCTTTTTTGATACAAACCAAGCATGCCGATTCAGCACAGCTGGTACAGATGGAAGATATGCATTTAAGATTGTCTGAGCTGGCTGGGAGAATCCTGGATATTCAGGGAAATCACTGCTGCTAAATTTAACAGATCACTAACTATGATTTTTAAAACATGCAGGGATTAATCAGGATTACCCTGACCACTGATATTCTTGCTTTATGAAAGACTTGGGAATCAGTAGGGTGGGAGAAGTTCATTTGCTGTGAGACCATTCAAGTTCAGGACATTAACTGCCCAGGTGTTTGATTTTGGGCTGAGAGATGAAGGTTGGGAGCTTTACATTCAACTTCATCGCAAAAAGGTATATGACAGGTAAATCCAGATTTGACTGAAGGGAGAAGGATCCAGTCAGCTGAAGCTGAGTCCACTAGGAAATTCAACCTGTCCAGGATGTAGCAGTTTTGGATGCAGAATTGTCACAATGACACCACCGAAATCATCCAAAACCAGAAAGCAGAGGTTTGGAGACTCATGTCCTCCTTGCCTTCTGATGTAACTGAAGACAGCTGACTTGCTGGATAAAATGAGAATGAAATTTTCTAAATGCATCTCTTGTCATGAATGAGTGGCATGCACTCCGGCCTTCATCTTCAGTCTCAAGGTGCTTAAAGCGTAATATATGCTCAGAAATGGGCCTGACCCCACTCACTTCTAAAAAGAAGAGCTTGTGCTGGGCACCCCTGTCTGTTGTGCTAGCATCTGAGCAGATCTTGATTTCTGGATGTCACTTCTGCAGGGGGATGCCTGCCAAAAGCTAAGCAAGGACTTCCTATTTACTGAGATGGGAACTTCCTTTAGCCTGAACTTGAACATTTGGATGCGATGGTAAAGATCAACTGCCACAGGAACAGAAGGATACCCAATAGAGTTCTCAAGTGACCCAATCTGAGAGGATCAATTAACATACTATGGAGACCCGAAGCAAATATTCAAGTATGGCAAACTCAGTTCAAGAGGGTGCTGAAAATATTTGCTCAAATAAATGAAATGTTGCAATGGGATGGGGTCTGGTCTGTTGGTGAGGAATCCAAGTCAAAGCAGCAGTAAAACAAGTGACTGCATTCCTTGGTGCAAAAACGTCTGACCTGGAGCTTCTGCTGAATGTTGATCAGATACTTTGTCACCGACATGATTCTGTTCATCATTCTCATGAAGCCCCAGGGACTGATATTCAGCATGAACGAGACTACACTGCACTGGTGGACATGCCCAAGTCTGTGAATCTGATGAACTCGATGATGACCTTTGAATAAATATGCGAAGGATGTGTCCAGGCTCACTGGGAAAATGCCATCCTGAACAGTGTTGAGAATAAAGTAGATGCCACTGGCTTGGGACCGAGGAAAGGGTCTTGAATAGGGGAGATTGCATTGTTACCTTTTCATCAAGGGACTGTTCATTCTTGTAGCAGAATGTCTGTACTGTATGAGTCTCTTGGGACATCCATAGTGAAGAGAGCTATACATAATAAAGTGGCAGTGGCGGCACTGAATGTGGTCTGGAGACCCACTGAAACAAACTGTGCCACTCATGGGTCACATATCTGCCATGAGGGCCCAGGTGGCTGAGTGGTCTAAAGTGTTCACCGTAACCAATCAGTACCATCTCATCTCTGCTTGGGTTGGAGTCCAGTAATGTTCACTGCTCACAAGAAATGAAATTAAAATCCTACATGAATATTTGTATGAGTATGTGAGAAAGCTCTCCAGTAGCTTCTTGTGAGTCAGTGGTTCTTCCTGGGTTATTCCTTGACCAATTACACTGGCCACCATATATCATGTACTGAAAATGGCATGAAGTCAACAACAACAACATATCTGCCTCTTTATCATGTCACATGAAAAACAAAATCTCCCACAACTAACATGGTTGTGGTTTTAAAACATGATTTCCAACAAGAATACCTTATTTGGGCACTGAGATAACCCATAGCACATATAAACAGTAAAACATAACATAGCCTGATGCTTAATGCGCATGGAATACTATCTACCCTGGGCAGTTTATACAGCTAATTGTTATTGAGTTGATTAAAAGGTAAAGGCAATCAGAAATCAACAATCAACATTCCACAGATTACCTAATTGATTTGACAATAGCTAAAATGATTTATGTTTCTAGTCCTGCTATAAGAGAGTCAACAATGCTAATTTGTATAGGTAAAATACACATTGTTGAACAATACAATTTATTGGAAATTAGCTAAATCTGAGATACATGCTAAAGATAAAAATAACTCTTAGGCTTTATTGTCTTGCAAGAGACACCTGAAGTTATCTTTGTCAAAGATTATTGGCTACTTGATAATTAAGGGCAAAGTTTTTTTTTTAGTCGGATTTTACTGGATACATGTAGTCATGATAAAGCAAAGCATGATCATTTGAATAGCTGGAATGGTAAAGTTAGGAGCAAAATAGATATGGGATTCCTTTTTGAAGGCACAATATTGCAATATCAAAATACAGCTGTCATATATGATCATGAATGCCAAGATTTGACCACTGAAAGTGTGACACTCCCTCACAGAAATGCAGATGCTGAAATATCACTTTCACTGCTCAGAAAAATTAAACAAGACCTTCAGGGGAGTGTGAACAGCAATAAACTATCATCCATAAGTGCAAAGTTGAACTGTAATAAATCCTTTGTCACCTTCACGTCCTCCAATGAATTACTGACAGCAGCAAAAACTGCATATCGAAGTTAATAATGTTGAACAAATAGAAACAATAAAGAGCAATTCATGACTATTGTCAAAATTAATGGAAACTGGATGCTAACTGGATTTTGAATTTGTTTGATAATGGATTTTAAAGACTGAAACTTTGTGTATATGCCTCACCATGACAGTTGCAGGGGTATATAGTGTTACCCTTGTCCATTTGTGTGTCTGTCCATCTTGCCCATGGTTTTGTGTTTATTTAATGCACTGTGATGGGGCACCCATGTTCCGTGAGCACATTTCCAGTTTGATTGGAATATACTAACTGCTTAACAGAAGACAAGCCATTGTCTATCAGCTTGTAGGACTAATAGACAGCTAACTCTCAACTGTACGATGCTGCTTACTTTGGTCACATGCACTGACCCTCATTGGGACCACACAACCCATATTGGAGTTCAACCCCTTTCAACACCACGATGCTGTTTTGAATGCTGGCAGGTGTGGGGTTGTTGGGACAGTGTCTCTCCTGTTTATTTGCAGAAGTTTGAATTTGTCTTTCAACAATGATTTCAGAAATGAAGCAGTGCTTGCTGAGAGTTAATGGGGTAGAAACTGGGATAAAACTGGTCATTGTCTTTCTTGTGCTTAGCCATCAGTGGCTCGTGGAAACTAGTTCCTCAATGACAGAAAGGGAATTGAAGGCTGTCCCTTATTTAGCAGGTTGTTGGAGATCCTTAGTATTTATCTCTGGGCCACTGGGCACATGATATATGCCATTTTGGTTGTCTGTTGCTATAAATAAAATACTGCCAATCCACAGAGAAGAATGTTAGTTTAATAACTGAATATTGTAAGAATGAAACTTCATAGAGTGATAGTAAAGATTCCTGTGAGGGGTGCAATGATTTAGTGGGCAATAGAGGTTTTTGGGAGTCAGTATTGCAATGCGGTTATTTCCATGCATTCACCAGGTGTAACACACATGGTGGTCTGGAAGAAGTACCATGGCATCTGGCAATGGGGTGGCACCATAGACCATATCATTTTGTGATAGAATCAGGATCATTATGAATTATCTGGTATATATCAACTATACTTGCATTGGTCTATTACAGGGTAGTTTGAGATGGTTCACTAATTTCATTGCTGGATTTGCTTAACATGCCTTGTGTCTGAGAGCTGGTGACAGAACTATCATGGCTAGGTGCCAGGTATCATCCATCTTCAAGACAGGACTTAGAGGCAAAATTGATCACCATAACCCATTTTGGTGCTGAAAATACCTCATATAATCTGCATCTGGTGCTGGAACTGTCACGGGCAGGTGCTACTTTGCTATCTGTGTTTGAAGCCAGGACTGGGTATATCAGGAAAATAATTATATCACTGTATTTGGACCAAGATGTTTAAGTCATAGGTTGAGACTGTGCTGGAGCTGGTGTTGTCTGCAACATCTGGTATTTGCTATCCAAGGAAAGTTCATCATAACCAAAACATCTGTACTGATGGCATATCTACTGCAATCCTTGTGTGTATTATTATGAAAATCTGAACTGCCCATAGTGATCAGGTGAAGTGTTGACAGAGGTTGTGGCAAGATAATGTACCTTTGCACTCTCATTGCTTTCAAACATTTCACCCATATATTCTCATGCCTGTATGAGTACACATGACATCTACAATCCAAATTGCTCCCCATTCTACAGACAACTGACACACAGATAGCATGATCTGTCATTAGCCAGAGACAATGCACTCAGCACAAATAATTGTGCTCACTGTATTGACTTTGTAGACATTGAAATCTAAACAATGGCATACACATGTAAAATCAGTCAGGCATCCTGTTAAACTTAGCATGAAGAGTAATTATAATAAACAAAAGCACAGTAAATGGCACATTATATGCTATCCAGTGTTTAATAGTCCTAAATGTCAATAGCTGAAATTTTTTTGCAGAATACGCTTTTCCTCTTTCAGTTACAGTAACTTCAGCCTTGGATGTTTTGACCCCCAAACTGATAGGCTTCTTCCTTACCCAAGTGTAAGCCATCCATAAAGTTTATTCCAAGTCTGTGATGTAGAAATAATTTTACTGCATAGAAACCATTTTGCTTATTTCAGTCAGTGACCATAACCTTTGACCTTTTGACTCAAAATTAAAAGACATTTTTCTTACCCCAAGTGCAAGACATCAACAAAGTTTAGTCCAGGTAGGTACTGTAGAACTAATGTTACTGTGTGAAAGTCATTTTCTCTTCCTTGAGCCAGTGAATTTGACCTTCAAACATCAACTGAGAGAGTTCATCCTTACCCAAAGTGCAATCCATCCACACATTTTGGTAATCGCAGATGGTACACTACTCAACTTGTTATGTGGAAACAATTCTTCTGCTTAAAAATCACAATGACCTTGACCTTTGATCCCACAATTGATAGGGTTCTTCCTTACTCCAACTGCCAGGAATCCACTAAGTTTGGTAACTGTACATAGTGGAGAACAGAATTGGTAACAGACAGATATGGACTGACTTTAGAACACATTATGGCAGGTGTATAAAACTCTCTAAAGAAATGACATGCATGACCTAACATGTAATAACAGACAAGTGAATGGTATAATTCAACGACAAGGTTAAGTACAGTGGTTGACTTGAATGAAGTACTATGGACATTAGGACAGGCAATTCAAATTGTGCCAAAGACAGAGCAAGACACAGAAATATAGCTGGAATATATTTTAATGGTGAGAGAAAACTCTAAAGAACCATTGCTCAGTTGATGAAAAGGCACAAGTGTATTTGGAATTTGAGATCTCCTCAGAATGAGCATGCTTCCTAGCATGAGGGGAAGCAATAAATGGACATGAATGGAGTACAATTTATCCAAGGCAGACCACTTTTGTCTGACTTCCACCATGGCAAGAACCTTATAGCACTTTTTTGTTAAAAGCCTTGGAGACCTAGCTTTTTGATTAGGTAACTGTCATGGAATAAGGTGAGAAAATAATTTGGTATGCCTTAAGAACAATTTGGTTAATTAAATTTGTAGATGCATACAGCATTACCTAGGGTGCTTCATTTTGTTTTTTGTGGCTGAACAATACATGCATCTTGTATTAAGTAGCTTGCAGCATGATACTCGTATAGCATGGTGTGCACAGGTACTTTACTCTTGGTCATGTGCATTTTTTTCGCCTGTATTTATAGGAGGCTTATTGTTCAATGTGACACAGTGATCGCTTGGATCTTGTCAGGGAGTGTCAACACTCTTACTTTGAACTACAGCCATTGGGGTAAGTGCTAAATTTTATACAAATCCAGTTTGTAAGAGTATTTTTATAGTTTAAATGCCTTTCTTCAATTTACTGCCTTTATTTGTCATTCTGCATGATTAATACACTAGAAAAACAGTTGGGATGTTACAATTTATCACTAAGGGCTTTATTTGACATAAAACAATTTAGTAACATATTTTTATGGATTTCTCCTATGTATTTTGTTTATTCCTTGTTATGACCAGCCTGATTTATTTATAGCTGTTTGTATGTATTCATAGACGGATAGATGGATAGATTGGCTAGATGTGGCAGAGAAGCCATTTCAACCGACAGTGTATCTGTTTCATGGTGGGAATTGTTGAATATGGATGTATAATTCTGGAGAAGGACAAGGAATTATGACGTAAATTCTCAACTCCTGGATAAGGACCATTATGTTGTGTAATGGATACAAGGACACATGGTTGTGAACCATATTTAATTTTCTTTGTAATGCATGGTTATTTGAACCATACTTAATTTACTTTGTAGTATTTGGTTGTGTGAACCATACATAGTTTCCATTGTTATCATATGGTTGTGTGAACCACTTATTTTTCATTTTTATCATATGGTTGTGTGAACCACTTATTTTTCATTGGTATTATATGGTTATGTGAACCATACTTATTTTATTTTCTAAACTTATTCTGGGGTTTCTATACTTATTCTGGGGTTTCTATACTTATTCTGCCTAATTGGTACTCTAATGAAATATACACATGTAAATATGTAAATGTGAATTTACACTTAAAAACAAATCCCAATGCAATGTTTGCTTGTCTAGGAGTTGGTTTTATCTGACGAAGTTAAATGCAGTGGTTGTTGCCTCCAAAGAACGACTAATAGTAGTAACCTCACCTGGATGGGTCTGTCTGTTGCCGGATAATGAAGAATTTCTCACAAGGCAAACACTTTGAGGTGAATACTGTGTACAGCTGATTCTGTGCTCTGATACTGAACCTAAAATAACAAGATAGTAAATGCACAGAAAACTGTTGAGACTGATATATTTTAAATGTTCTGTAATAAATTGTCTACGTCACTGCATTAAATCAAGATACAAGAAGAAATTTTGAGAATTTTTTTTTACATCAGCAATCTGGGTAAAAACACATTAAAAGCTAGCACTATACGAGAGACCTTACCGACATATAACAAAAGTATTTCATAATTCAGCTGTAAGTATGCAGATTATACATATATACAGTGAAATGATGACTAAAGTCAGTAAATTGCTGATATTAAATGAGACTGGACCATAACATAATAAGTAAAATATATTTGTTGAAGCATTTATTAATTATTTAAATAAAAAAACCAGAGCTATTTGTATGGTTTGTCCCCTCCCCATTTTATTACATTTTACCTCTCTCATTGCGATCCTGACCACCACCACTGCCACCATCCCTACCTTAAGAGATTGAGATCAAAGACTCATAACTTGTAAAATGTGTTAAATTTGTTATGTGTCTACCTCCTGTGACCACATGTATAAAGTGTGGTCAAATAAGTATCCCAAAAAGGTTGCTATGCTGACATTTTTGTAGACTGGATCTATAACTCCCCATCCCAAGGAGACAAATATTACACCCTTCTGCAGATGGTAACCAAATGGACATGCACCAAGTGTCAGGGAATATCCACAAAGAGGTTTTGGTGGAGATGCAGTAACAGGTGGATATAGGGACAGACAAACTTATAGCTTAAGTATCATTAAATTCCCATATTTGACTCCACGAAAAAAAACCAATGGGTCTTTCCTGTTTAAAATCATTGTCTCCACACATGAATAACATAGCATCACTGGCAAATGAATGCAAAGGTCATGATAATACATGCTGTAACAATTTGGTTCTGAATATTACTGGCGAATGCAAGGAAGACAGTATTCTTGGCTCGTGACAATTTAAAGCTAAACTAAGGAAAACACATTTTCTAGGCGTAACAAAGAATCATCAGTGAAGTACAACTAATATTATGTACTTACCATAAATAACTTTAAGACAATTTTTGTTTTTCTCCTCGGGATGGACAAAATGGATGCCTTATTAATAAACTAGTCTTCATTTTGCTGATTTGCTGCTTGATTGTGATATATAAGAAACTATTTCCCCTAAGCAAAACGAGATAAATATTGGTAAAGATGATGTTTATCTTCACAGTTTGAAAATAACAGAAATAGATTCCACTCTGTATTGCTTCCAAGAAGCTGATTTTAAACTATCCTACTCATTTGACACTAAAATAAATTCAAAGATATGCTAATGAAATGTAATTTTATACTTACTGAGTAATTCTAGGGATATCTACAAATGAATGCACTGAATTGTCTCTGAAAATAAATTAAAATAAGATAAAATAAACAACATATAACCTAGAACATACACCTAAAAAGAAAAGATAATAAATTCCTAGAACTTTTATAAAAGAAAATTCACACATGACATGCCAACCTTCCAGAAAGAGTTGGAGGTTTTGTCTTTCCAAGGGAAGTTTATTCACATGTTCCAAATCAGCAACACTGTACAACTGAGAAAAAGTTAACTACTCATATAATCATCATCATCATCATCATCCATCCCTTAACCCAAGAGGTCATTGGGGCACCACAGCTGACTTCGCAACAAATTCTCTCCAGCTTTCCCTGTTCTCTACTGCCCTTTGGGAAATCTCCAAATCCCATGCCTGTCCACTCCTTAATGTTGTCTTCCCACCTCTTTTTCTGTCTGCCTCTTCTTCTGCACCCTTGCACTGTGCCTTGCATGATTGTTTTTGCCAGTCCAGATGATCTTGAGACATGACCATACCACTTCAGTTTGTGGTTTTTTACAGTGGTTAAGATGTCTTCATAGGATCCGATGGCTTGTTGGATCCTGTTGTGGACTTCTTCATTGGTTACATGGTCAATGTATGAGATGCCCAAGATCTTGTGGTAGCATCTCATTTTGAAGGTTTGAATCCTTCCATGGATATGACATACAGAAAGATGGATATGACATGGGCAGTGGTACAGGTCCTTTGGATCCGGACGGGATGGAATAAGATGCTCCCGCCCCCACGAGTCTCCCAACTATGGGTAAAATAGTGTTATGATTGCACAGCATCATTGGGTGGAAGTCTTCCTTGATGAAGTCAATGGCCAGGACGGAATGGCTCCAAGATGAGCTCAACAACCATGTGCTCAGGGCCAGGGTGTGCCACATTATATCAGTGGATTTTGGCTGTGGTAATCCAGTCTGGAGAGGGATGGGCTCCGCCAGACTGTATCTTGCCCTTGACACACCACATTAAGACAACTCATATAAACCAATAGAAAAATGACCAAAATTCAAATTTAAATAAAATAAATGTTTTCTTTTAAGCATTTCATTTAGTTTTATTTCATGCTTTATGGTATTATGTACATTAATTTATACTGTGTGTTGGCTTTTCTCCATGATTATATGTTATGAATATCTATAATGCGTGATTGACCCTGGTCAGTAATCGAGATTAGAGTCTACCTGACTAATCACATCTTTTTTTCTAAGAAACAACATATTATAAAGCTAATACTCCTCTTTTATTTTAGATTATATATTAAGATCATAATTAATTGGAGGTAAACATGTTTACAGATGTTGAGTTTAAGGTTGAGCTTTACTGAGACAATAAGAATGTTCTAGAAGCAAGTTCTTTAAAAATCTGATGGGAAAATAACCCTCATCCTGGTTCTGTTATTTTGTCTTAGTTTTTTATATAAATGTTGTTACTTCAGAATTACTTATTCCTACCTTAACATCAGTTTTTAGAGGAATCAAGCATTTCATATACTTCTAACAATAAAATATCTGGTAAACCTGCTCTAAATCATCACCACACAAACACACACAAAACATACATGCACACAGACACATACACATGTGCATACACATAATCACAACCACAAAGACATCAATCAAACAAATTACACTAAGTTTCTGTCCTTACAACACACTGGACAGTGAAATACAGTCTTAACTTGTAGTGCAGACTGCTGGTCTCAATAGTTCATGGATTGGTTTAAAGGTGATGCTGTGTGGAAGAAAAGTACATCAGCTAATCATACCTGCAATAATGCAATGTGTTTGAAAAACATGATTTTCAGTAATCTTTAAAGAAAACAAAACACCACTTCAATATATGCAACATAAAATGTTGCATGTAAACAGTAAACAGTCATTACTGGAACTGATGTAAAACTATCCTTTGGGCAGATTAAATAGTGACAATTAAAAGACAAAGAGTTCAGGTATCAACAACTACCAATTTGCATAATACTTAATTGGTTGACAATAGCTAGTGTGATGTGTGAAGCACATTGAAGACTGCTGTGGGTGAGCCAATTCTAATTTGCATAGGTACAGTTCATGAAGTGGAACAGCCCAATTCATCTTAAATTCTAGGTAAATCAAAGAGATGCTAGATATGTACTGAAGAGCAAAAGTTATTACAAGTCATTCCCTTGCATGAGAATGTTTAAGCTATCAGCTGGTCAACAGCTGCAATGTTTCTTTGAAGTCGGATTTTACTCCATATATAAAATGCGAAGCAGGATTATTTCAATTGTCAGAATAGTGTTTAAGTGTGATTCGTTTTTGAAGGTGACTTAGGAAGCAATAAGCAATGAGCAAAGTAAGGAAAGCCTGGAAAAAATATCAGAACTTAAGGTTGACGGAATTTTACTTTGTGAAGCACAGCAGTAAGGGAGAGAATTTCTTTCTTTGCACATGTTGCAAACAACATATCAACAATAAGTCACTCTGGAGTGTATGACGTCTGTCAAAATAGGCGCAATGACACGCTGATTTGAACATTCAGATAAGTTCTCTTTATTATTATTGATTATCTTAATCTTGTTAAAATACCAACTATTAATTGACCCAAGCTATTTAGGATGGTTTTAGCCATGAAAGAGATTGACTTAAAGACAATAATAAGTACACACTTGTATTTACACAGTTGATTTGTGCTGATAAAGTATTAACACCCATACTAGACAGAGGCATTTATTACTGCTGTATTACCCGTGAAGACCTTTATGGCAATCATCCAGCAGTTTAATTGTAGCTGCAATAACAAACTTGTGCTAATGGATGGATGACGGACAACAGGCCATCATATAAGCTCTTCTGGTCTCTGACCTGTAGAGCTACAGGGCAAGTGCTTTCCACCTAGAAAGAGTGTACTACTGTTAAAAGCTGATGTACATTTCCCAAAAGATTTTTGATGAACCATCAAATTTATTTTGAAAGGAAAATGTAGCATCAAAACTAATGCAGTTTCTAGTCTGGAAGAATGCAGGTTTGCACATTTCATGAATAACGATGATTCCTAACTCTGTACTTGCCTTTCAGAAAACAGGTACAAGGATGAAACCACTTTGACTGATTTGCCGATTGTAACCTGGAAAGAATACATAAATCTGTAAAATCTGAAATATTGATGTAGGAATTTAATTTCATTTTTTGAGAGTAGTTAACATTACCACACAATATTCAGCTGTTTTCTACCTCATCTTGATGTTTTCTTGGTATATATATATATATATATGAATTGGTGTTTTTTCTATTCTGAATTAAATTTTAAGTTCACATGTTAGGAAAACAATAAGTTAAAAATGGAATAAAGGAAGTATTAAACTTGTCCAACCTTTCCATGTATTTTTCATTGATGGGCCTATCCAAAAATTGTTCACGCAGAAGAGTATGTCATCCTACATTGCAAATTGTAGATTTCATTGTGACATGAGGTTCAGTAGGGTTAATTACCTCAGTAAAGAGAATATAGGTCTCAATTCAATATGAGGTTCAAGAGGGGTAACTAACTCAATATGGAGAACATTTTCTGTTGATTTCATTGAGACATGAGGTTCAGTGGGGTTAATTACCTCAGTAAGGAGAATATAGGTCTCAATTTAATATGAGGTTCAAGAGGGGTAACTAACTCAATAAGGAGAACATTTTCTGTTGATTTCATTGAGACATGAGGTTCAGTAGTGGTAACTATCTTGGTAAGGAGAATAGAGATTTCAATTAGATATGAGGTTCAAGTGGGGTAATTAACTCAGGAGAACACTGTATGTATATGTATATTTCAATGTAAGTTTCTTAAATACACACTCCAAGTACCTATGAAAGCCCAGCAGCCATAAGTTGATATATTTGATTATTTTTTTGGCTACAGTGTTCCCCTTCTTGAACGTCCACACCTCCAAATAGTGACCACCCACTACATGTGTCCAGAATTGCATGATACTGACAAGTTTGTGTTCCAAAGTACCCGTGTGACAGCCATCCCTCTAATGTGTTCTACGGCAGAAAAACCAGAAAAAAACTCAAATTTTCATCTTGTAGGGGGTCACATAATGGGCTTTAAAGAAAGATATCTCAAGAATATTTATTTATTTCTAAATTCAACACAGTGACATTTGTTCCAACATGCCAATAAAGTAACTTTAATCCATGAACAGAGGTAAATAATCTGATTATCCTTATTCTGTTCTGAGATGCAAGGTTTCGTCACTTTGATAATTACATGCTATTGTTCATCTCAAATCTGTAAGTAAACAAAATATATTAGCCACTGTGGCTTCTATTTCATATATTACCAAATGCACATGAATGGGTACCAAATTAAAACCAGCTGATCATGTTACAAGTTCACTTCCTTATTAAACACTGAGCATCTTATGTAATAACTTCAAATTGCCCTTATGGAATAGGTTCTTGCCAAAGGTGAGTCCTTTGATCACTAGAGAGGAGTCTGATGTCATAAATGTTCAATAAACACTGGCAATATACATTCTATCACAGTGGAAAAATGAAACTGATGGACAGTGATAGTTGCAGAGAGATGTTTGTGCCCAGATTTTAGTGACAAGGTGGTTATGCACGAGTGATGATTATCTGTAATTATTTTACATAATAGTGATACAAGTTTTTATCACAATGCGAGTTTGAAATGAAATACTAAATATTTACAAAATTAATTATGTCTTTCCTACTATATATGAAGTTATTACTAACAAATGTGTGATTCCTCTCAAGAAAGACCACCTCTCTTATAAGGCTACTTTTCTGCAGCAGAAGAGGTGGTCTTATAAGAGAGGGGCCTCTGTATTTTACATTTCAGATTACATACTGCTTGGCCTCAGGATGACTGACAAAGGGCCTTAACCTTCATTTTATTTGGAAGAGAGTTTAGAATATAAAAGCCTTAGCAATCTCTAAATTATGGTTGTTAGACTGACAGTACTTTTAATGTTGACTAAATTTTTCACATCTATTTCCATGCCTTTTTTACCCAGATCCATAATATAAACTCTGGCTGACTGTTATGCATTAGAGTGAGCACTCATAGGTTGTAAGCCAGTCCAGTCACATGAAAAGATGCTGACTTAATGTAGAGACTGGCAGTCTCACAACAAAAAATGGATTATAGTGTGAACTGTGTCTGCCTTAAGCATAAAACTTGGCAAATACTTGTAATTTATAAGTCCTAATGTTATTTTCTACTGGTTGTAACAAGATTCAGAAGCTTGCCTGAGTTGGAGCAGTTGATAATTTTCTCTCGTCAAAATTCTGAAATTTAGTCATAAATGCAACCAATTTAATTGCAGCCTAGAGCACTGCAAAAACACCCTTGAGCTTGGAGCACCATAAGTATACCCTTGAACCTGAAGTACTGTAAATATACCCTTGAGCTTGGAGTACTGTAAATATACCCTTGAACCTGGAGTACTGTAAATATACCCTTGAACCTGGAGCACTGTAAATATACCCTTGAACCTGGAGTATTGTAAATATACCATTGAGCTTGGAGTGCTGTAAACATACCTTTGAACCTGGAGTGCTGTAAATATACCCTTGAGCTTGGAGTACTGGAAGTATAACCATGAGAAAGGAGTTGGAAATATACCCTTTAACCTGAAATGCTGTAAATATACCCTTGAGCTTAGAGTACTGTAAATATACCTTTGAGCTTGGAGTGCTGTAGTGGCCCCAAGTGGCTGAGTGGTCTAAAGCGCTCGCTGTTACGGATCATTGCCATCTCACCTCTGTTTGTGTGGGTTCGAGTCTCAGGTTCGGCCAATGTGGGTATGTGAGAAAGCGTGCCAGTAGCTTCTCATGGGTTGGTGGTTCTTTTTGGGGTTTTCCCAGGTTCTTCCTCCACCATTTATACTGGCCGCCATGTATAACCTGTCTTGTGCTGGAAAATGGTGTTAAACTCTACTACAACAACAACAACTACAACAACAACAACTACAACAACAACATTGGAGTGCTATAAAATATACCCTTGAACCTGGTGTGCTGTAAATATATCCTTGAGCTTGGAGTACTGGAAATATACTCCTGTACTTGGAGTACTGTAAATAATCCCATGAGCTTGGAGTACTGGAAATATACCCTTGAGCTTGGAGTGCTGTACATATATACTTGAGCTAGGAGTACTGTTGTTGTTGTTTTAGGGTTTAACGCCATTTTTCAGCACAAGATAGGCTATACATGGCAGCCAGTACAACTGGTGGAGGAGTGTGTGATTTGAATTTTTAACGTAGCTTTTAAAAAAATTTCAGTCATATCGCTTCGATGTCTGCAGTGTGGCAGTTTATAGTGATGTCTAGCACTGGGGCATCATGCTGCAGACATGTAGCATGATGTCCCACCCAGTCACATTATCCTGACACCAGGCCGACTTGTCCTAACACTAACCTCTTAATGCCGAGCACCAAGCGAGGCAACTGTTAGTACCATTTTTATAAGTCTTTGGTATGACTTGGCTGGGGATCCAACCCACGACCTCCTGCTTCCGAGGCGGACGCTCTAACCACTAGGCCACCAGATAACTGGTGGAGGAAGAACTCTGGAAAACCCTTGGAAGAACCACCGACCCATGAGAAGCTACTGGCAAGCTTTCTCACGTACCCATGTTAGCCAAGCCTGAGAATCGAACCCTCACAGACAGAGGTGAGATGGCAGTGATCCGAACGGTGAGCACTTTAGACCACTTGGCCATTCGGGGCCCCTTTGGAGTACTGTAAATATACCCTTGAGCTTGGAGTACAGTAATTATACCCATGAGCTTGGAGTACAGTAATTATACCCATGAGCTTGGAGTAAAGTAATTATACCCATGCGCTTGGAGCACAGTAATTATACCCATGAGCTTGGAGTACTGTAATTGTACCCATGACCTTGGAGTACAGTAATTGTACCCATGAGCTTGGAGCACAGTAATTGTACCCATGAGCTTGGAGCACAGTAATTATACCCATGAGCTTGGAGCACAGTAATTGTACCCATGAGCTTGGAGCACAATAATTGTACCCATGAGCTTGGAGCACAGTAATTGTACCCACGAGCTTGGAGCACAGTAATTGTACCCATGAGCTTGGAGTACAGTAATTATACCCATGAGCTTGGAGTACAGTAATTATACCCATGAGCTTGGAGTACAGTAATTATACCCTTGAACTTAATAAATACACAATTTGTCAAAATTTCTTCCAAGGCAAGCCTACACTTGTATCAAATTTTGATTTTGAAGTTGCTGAACTAAACATATATTATGCAATATTCCAGCCCATGTCTCAGAGTAATTTTGAATGAAATAGATATCTATAACAAAATAACTTTAAAGCAGTCTGATTTGTATCTTGAATGGCACATTAACACAAACAGTCTTGAAATTAATCCACTTTTTTTATATGTCATCATGCAATGCTTACTGATTTTATGATGAACACTGAATAGCCTGGGTCAAACTCTATTCAATTCCACTGAAAGGACTGTGTTTATGATACAACATCCACACCAAACTTAGTCTCACAGCATAAAAATCATAAAGCAGTGTGACACAAGATCTAGCATTGCCACAATGCACTTGCAAAAAGTAAAAAAAAGTTATTTGCATTTACTGATCCTATACCATAACGTGATCTCTAAATCATCTTCACAAATGAAGATTTATGAAAATTGATGAAAACAAGAAAAATGTTCCTGGAACAGAGATGATCAACCACTGTGCCTGAAATGACCTAAATACAAAACTTAACCAAGTTGTGAGAACAAACAGATGGAAAGACCGACATGGTGTGGCATAAATATATTCACAAAAATTAATCTTATTTCACAAACTTCACATCTTGATGAATAATCATTTAATATTTATTTATCCCACTCTGAGACACTGTCACTTACTGAGGGTTTCATCAGGCCCTTGTTGATTGCTTCCTCTAGTTTCTCCTGCAGCTGTACCAATGACTTATTTCTCTCAGTGGGATACAGCACTGTACTATCTGGAAAAAATACACAGTATACCAATAACAGTACTTGTAAATTTCTAACAGCAGGCTGAAACAGATGGCAAGATGAACAAAGACCAATTCAAGTACAGCAGTTTAATTTTAGTCATAGGGTTCATAGTGGTACTCCTTTATATCTAGAATCATGTTACAATGAAGGGCATTATAAATCGGGGGAGCTGTATATTTCAGCATCTGTCATCATCAACACCATTAAAACAAAATGAAAGAGATGTATATCCCATCTGTCATCATCACAAGAAAGTGAAGGATATTTATTTCACTATCTGTTATCATCACCACAAATCGATGCAAATCTATTTCACTGTCATCATCAACACCATCACAATAAAGTAATACATAAAGATTTCTCTGTCACCATCACCACAAATTGATGCAAATGTATTTCACTGTCATCATCACCAACATCAAAACAAAGTTATGTATATGTATTTTATTATTTGTCATCATCACCACCACCAGCACCACAAAGTGACACCGTGTATCTCACTACCAGTATCATCATCACCACCAAAACGTAACACATGTATCTGTTATCGTCAATTTCACCACTGAGTGACAAATATATATCTGTTATTGTCATCACCAGCACCACCAAGTGATGAGAAAATATATCATACTATTTGTTATCATCACAGCCAAGTGGTGTTTATATATCTCTGTATCTAACATCATCACAAGGTTTTGCCTAAGTATCTCATTATCTGTCATCATGATCACAAGCCAAACAAAATTCTGCATATATATCTTCTGATCTGTCATCATCACCACTGGTATATACAAAGTGATGCAAATGTATCTATCATTACCACCTGCACCACAAAGCAATGCATATGTACCCTACTGTCATCATCACCACTGGTATATACAAAGTGATGCAAATGTATCTATCATTACCACCTGTACCACAAAGCAATGCATATGTACCCTACTGTCATCATCACCACTGGTATATACAAAGTGATGCAAATGTATCTATCATTACCACCTGCACCACAAAGCAATGCATATGTACCCTACTGTCATCATCACCACTGGTATATACAAAGTGATGCAAATGTATCTATCATTACCACCTGCACCACAAAGCAATGCATATGTACCCTACTGTCATCATCACCACTGGTATATACAAAGTGATGAATGGGTATCTTGCTATCTATTAACATCACCATTGGCACCACAAAATTATGCTCATGCAATGGTGTCTCCCTGGATTTATGCATCTCTCTTAAATCTATTGCATTACTATCTATCTTAAATTGTATTCCTTACTGGCAATATTAAACTGCTCCATATATTACCTCTGTAGCTCTTGGTGCAATGTCCATCTACTTGGTTGGAATGAACTACTCTACTTAAAGACTGCTTTACTTCTCATCTTGTCAATCCCTTTTGCTGGAATGAACTATTATTCTACTTATAGGCTGCTTCAATTCTCATTCTGTCAATCCCTTTTGTAGGAATAAACTACTCTACTTAGAGACTGCTTCACTTCTCATTTTGTCAATCCTTTTGTTGGAATTAACTTTTCTACTTATAGACTGCTTCACTTCTCATTTTGTCAATACTTTATGTTGGAATGGACTTTTCTACTTATAGACTGCTTCACTGCTCATTTTGTCAATTACCTTTCACATGTAAACTGCCCTGAAGATACTGTATCCATGGATTTCCAGATACTTCTGGTGGGTAACTTAGATCCTCTTTCTTTAAATACTGAAACATATAAGATATAATAAAGTTTAAAATCAATGATTCCCTAATGTGACCTTCTAAGACTTACTGATTAATATAAAGAGTAGACATGCTTAAATAATTAAAGAACTGCATCTCTTGTACAACCCCTTGCCAACTGGCCAAAGCCTAATTAATCTGTGGCCCAACTTAACTCTCTGCACTGATCATGTACACATTTATGTCATACATGGTTCCCATGCTTTTCTAAAGATAAATTTCCAGGTCATTTCCAGGGTTTTTTCCAGGATGAAATTAATTTTTTCAAGGTTCAGACATGACCATTACTGAATGGTATTAAAGAACATTTTAGACTATAAAACATGCATTTTCTAAATCTAAAGATGTTCCTATTTCAGGATGCTCCAAACCATTTAAGTCAGAAAAGATGATCATGTACAAAAAAAATAAGGTAAACCCTCAATTAATCTGTACCAATAAAACCCAAACTAGATTTTTCAAACAACCTAAACTCCTTAAGAGGATTTGGTTAAAAATCCATCAATTAAAGAACATTTACACAAGGGTTGATTTAAATTTTGACAAAAGACCTTCAAAATTATATTTTGTTGTATAAACAAGGACTGAATTTTCTGTAAAATCATGTCTTCTTGTAATTCGATAAACCAGTCCCCAAACCTGTACTGATACAGGGACTTGTTTAAATATATAATACAAGGGATGACAATTTCCCATTTCTCCTGCATCCTATTTAAGATCTGAAACCAATGCTTCAAGCAACATGCCACCGTGTAATAGTTTTGCACCAAAGTTCAGCTCAGAGTTTCGACATTTTGGACAACAAATTTGGCTTAAAACAAATAGCAGTCCGTTTTCTAATACGGGTTTCCTCCGAATATTCCCATCCCATTTTTCCCATCTGGACAGTTAAGATGGGGTGTGGGGTCAGCAATTGCATGTTGAAGTTGGGAATTTGCCATCACCGTGCAGTAGCGACACATGTTAGTCGCTTACCAGAGGGCTAAGCAACTTTAAGTGATGTTATATCAACTCATACCTGCATGAAATCGATACGAAAATGGTTTTATTTTCTCAGAAATGACAAGTATTATAATCGTTATGTCTTTAATCCGCTGACAGACTAGACGAAACTACAGCACAAATGAAACCTGGCCTGGTACTCACCATTTGTATAACTATTCATATGACTTCACAAATCTCAAACAATGACATCGGAAGTCAAATAGTCACGTGATATCAACAACAAACTCCTTTATAATTTTGTACAAAAATTCAAATATATTAAATGAAAGTCAAATACCTTTTGTAAAAACCAGAAGGAACATATAATTGTCAACATATTTATTTTGTGAACAACAACAAGAAACCTGTTGCTGTCACAGCAATCTGGCCAGTCAGATTCATCAAGCAGAGAGCACATGTCAGCATTGACTTTGTGTTCTTTTGCTTTTTTGTTTTAATTAATATTTTTTATTTTTTCTACAACATTTGAAATGGGTTATTATTGATTAAACGTGACTACTGGATTTATAATGTCATGAACATTTGGGTTGTGAGATATGTGTACTCGTGCAACTGACAATGCAAATCGTGAGTACCATATTTCAGACATTTTAATATGGCAAAACTATTTTTAAGATATTTAGCAGCTTTGTTAAGTTCTTGTTGGGAAATGAGGTTACTGAAGAGCACCTATCTGATGCACAAACAGTAACCGGTTAGTTGGTCTAAAACTTATTTGTGGACAAGTCACAGTTCTCTCCCCCTTGCAAAATATGAGGGCTCTTATGTCTGTTTTCCCTGTCCCTTCCCAGCATTTTGTGTGTATTGGGTTGTCCGTGTTCCTACCAAGGACTTTTATGTTTTGTTTTTTCTCTGTCCCTTCCCAACATGTTTAGTGTACTGTGCTTTCCCTAAAAGACAATACAGAATTTTGAAAACAGAAATCTGATTAGGTTTGTTCACATACTTTTCTATTAATATCTAAGTATTTTGCCAAATTACCAACATTGGAATTTTGGGAGATATAATCCCATTGGATTAGTTTCCTTGCTTCATATCCTTGTGTATCTCTGTTGGACATGATGTTTCTATTTTGTGACATTTGTCCTCAAGGTCAAGTGTGCAATACTGATGTTCTTGTTTATGTGGCTACATTGCTGTATGCATATTGGCTGTTTGCGTTTTTTTTAAAAATCCCAATGTTGTTGTCAGGGGATGGGCACTAGAAGGATCAAATTAATTATAGCTGAGGATTGATATATACCATGAGATAAATAAATTTCTTCATGTAGGATATATGCATCAAAGTATTTTGAAATCAGATTTGCTTTTTAGTGTTTGTTTTCTTGTAAATATTCTTTTTCTGGTTATTACTGAGATTGTGCTTATCTGCCACATATTATTCCTGTTGCTTGTGCATTGGTCATTTGTGAATCAAGAATCTGTTAAATGTGTTAGCTTAGTTTCCCTTAGGTTGTCCGTCTCATCACAGCTCCTTACATGAATGGTGGAGACTGGAATTATTTCTTGTTACCTTTGCCCTTAAGGTCTGCTTTTTAAAGTTGATCCTTACATGTCCTTCAGTGTGTGCTGTTATGCATGTATATGATTTGTTGCTTCCGCTTTGTTATTGTTAGAGGGCAGGCATGAAACATAAAATTCCTTTTGAGCTGTATATCAATGCAATAGGTACTTGTTTATGTGTAAACATGATCATGTTTTAGTGCATAATACTCTTGTTAGTATGTTTTGATGGAAATTTCCCTTGTTGTTGTTACTGTGCTTCTGTGCTTTATCTTCTTCCTGTTATATGTCTACTTTGTGTTTTTCTACAGCTTCAGATTAAAGATTCTTAATTTAAATAACTTGTTTGATTGAAATATTTTAATCCTGTATAATAAAATTATTTTTAACAATCATTATTACATGCTTCTACAAAATGGATAACTCAGCATAACTCAAAACTCTGATTCATAATAGTCCTCATCAAAGGTTACTTCCCTTGCTTAACTGGCAGACTATGTAGAGTGTTAAATGATGAGTCTATGACTCACTCAAGTGTGAACTATATTAGGGTGCAGACTAAATTCTCTCTGGTTCAAACACAAGAAACTGTACAGCAGTTATACATCTTAAGGGTCCACCATCCCTCTCATGGAATGGTGTTTTTTTCTGGGTAGTCGAATTTCCTCCACTTTACAAAGGGGTACTATCATCAAGTTAGTCAATTCTAGCAAACATAACCTGAGATATAAAAACACAACTTAACCAAAGTCAGTAAAGTGTGAGACATTGGTCACACGGACTTAATTCTCTGGTAAGAGTGTAATAATCATCAAGATGCATCCAAGTTGAACGAATTCAGGTATTGCAGTATGTATAATGATGTAAAAAGACCTGAACAAAATGTGAAACTTAACTAAGAATGAACAAACAATGTACAAGCATGTACAAAATTATCCCCGATAGCTCCATCACCTGGAAACAGGTGCCCTTCAGCCCATTCCAAACTGTTGCCTACAACCTAGGACAAAAGAATGGTCAAGATGCCATGAAGCCATACATACGTATATTTTTGTCTATACAGATACTGATGCTAACCCTAAGGCCAATGATGGGTTTGGTTTGGTTTCATGCTTTATGACACACCAACACAAGCAGGTTATTTAGGTCAATGCCAAGAGTAGCTCAAAGTTACAAATTTTTCTTTTGACAATTTCATATGTGGAAACTAATAATATTCATCTGAAACTAATTGAAAGGTTTGACAGTTTTAAGGTGGTGCTTTACCTGTCCAACCTTCTCCATTTTGAATCCAGGCTTCTTGTCCTTGTGTAGGAAAGCTATACTGTCCTCCTCCTGCTGAAATATATTATCAAGGTTTGTCATTATCATTTACATTCTCATATTCAAAGTTTTTGGAAGGAACAAGAAACATAAAATACAGAACTGGTTACCAATGTTTTACCCTATGTATCATTATTATTGAATATTTCATTTTCCTAATCATAATTGTAAAATTCAAATAACAGTCTACACAAAGACTATATAAAAAACGATTTAATCTAATATTCAAACAACAAAGTCTACATACAGACTACAGAATGATTTAATTCCAATATTCAAACAATGATGTCTACACACAGACTATAGAATGATTTAATCCAATATTCAAATAATACAGTAAACATAACAGACTATAAAATGACTGAATCTAATATTCAAACAATAAAGTATACATAGAGACATTAGAATCATTAAAACTAATTTACATTAGCCTCATAATGGCTTTTTACTTAATTTGCAATCTGGTGAATTCACTATTATTTGTAAGGCAGTCGTGCACCATGGATCCAAAGGGCAATGGAAACTCTATCCCCATTTCTCTGCTTTAGTTGGGAGCCACAAACAATTTCTCCAATTTAGTTCAGAGGCACAAAAATTTCTCCACTTTAATTGGGAGCCACAAAAAATTTCTACACTTTAGTTGGGGATTGCACAAAATTTCTCCACTTAAGTTGGGGGCCACACAAAATTTCTCCACTTTAGCTGGGGAGCCACACAAAATTTCTCCACTTTATTTGTGGGCCAAATACAATTTCTACACTTTAGTTGAAAGCCACACAAAATTTCAAACAACAAACAAAACAACAGGAAAATATCTGACACGTTAAGTACAGTAAAACAATAAGATTGTATTTGCTCTGGCAGACTTGCCACCTCACCTGTTATCTGTACTGCCATCTTTTATCAATAAATGTGTTATCTAGTATTCAAAGATACCCATAAAAAACAATGATATATCTGAATATCTGGCTTACCTAAAAAGAGCAGCACTGTGGAATTTTGCATTCCAGATAGTATTTTCCTTTAACTTTAGTCTTCACTCATTATTTACCTAACTTTTTGTTATATTTTGGCCACAATCTTGTTAAAAATCTCTGCAAAATACTGAATTCAAACCTGACCTAAATGTTTCAATGAAAATCATTTGACAGAATTTGATCTGAATCCATCCAGCCATACCTATGTTATTAGAGTAACTGAAAAACTAGGGTATCTCTCTCTCTCACTGCAACAATTAGAAGAAAAAAAAGTGCCAATACTAATATTTCAAAAGTACAGATATCATTATCAGAAACCTTTCAACAAAGATTAATGAAAATCTAGGGAATCTTTGCGAAACTCTTGAGTTTAAAAATAAAAACTGAACCCATTTATTTATATATATATATATATATATATATATATATATATATATATATATATATATATATATGAATAGAGATGAAAGATGTTTTAGACACCCTGCACAGGCTATGCCAGGGAGATGAAGAACAGAAGTACATGTATGACTAACAGTGTATCAAGATTATACTCACTGCTGAAAAGTGTGTAAAATTGTCCTTTAGAAACTCAGACACAAAGTTAATATCATGCTGGGTCATCTGAAAAAGGTAAACAAAGTAAAAATACGATCCAAATGTATATATATGTATTTGCAGACACTAATTCTCTGCTCATTGTCTCATATAATACTAATTCCATGGTAATACATTTAACTATCTGAACTCAACAACAAGAGTTATGCTATCATTCAAAGGGTTAGAACCTGTCACCAGTGGGTTAGAATCTGTCAGCAAAGGGTTTGAATCTGTCAGCAATGGGTTTGAATCTGTCAGTAAAGGATTTGAATCTGTCAGCAATAGGTTAGAATATGTCAGTAATGGGTTAGGATCTAGCTGTAAAGCAAGATTTATGTCCTGATGTGCCAGATTTGTCCTGTCCAATAACCTGGCAAAATAGATACTATAAAAAATGAAAAATCACAAAAACCATATCAGAAGCAAGATCAACACAAAATTCGCCAACCATTTTAACTCAGTTGGACACTTTTTCTGGCCCCTCAAAATGCTGCCCAGTGAGTCAAATCAAAGATGGACTGACACTGAGTGTGGCTTGAAGGAAATTTGACAATTCTGATGTGAACATGTGGCAAATTTGGCTTCAAGAAAAAAAATCAAGTTCTAAACTGCTATGATCAATCCCACCATGTGTCAGTTTGCTCAGCCTCACTCTCCACTCATGACGTAAAGTTATTATTTTTACACCTATATATCACCATTCCCTGTAATGTAAATACACTATTACACCTTTCCATCACCATCCCTTGTAATGTAAATACACTATTACACCTTTCCATCACCATCTCTTGTAATGTAAATACACTATTACACTTTTCCACAACATCCCTTGTAATGTAAATACATTATTACATCTTTCCATCACCTTGTCTTGTAATGTAAATACACTATTACACCTTTCCATCACCATCTCTTGTTATGTAAATACACTTTTACACCTTTCTATCACCATCTCTTGTAATGTAAATACACTATTACACCTTTCCATCACCATCTCTTGTAATTTAAATACATTATTACACCTTTCCATTACATCCTTCATGATGAAAACACATTACAGCATCTTTCAGCAACATCCTTTGTGAAGTAAATACATCAGTACACCTTTCCACAACATCCCTTCTAATGTAAATACATTTATACACCCTTCTACCACCATCCATTGTAATGTAAATACATTTATATCTTTTTTTTCTCATGACCTTGCAAAATTTTACATGATCCAAAAGTTGTGGACACTGCATTTACAAACACATACCAAGCTGCATAGCTGAAACTCCAATATATTTTAAACATACCATTTCAGAACGTATCTGTGAAGGTTTTAAAATTATTACATCAATCTTATGAACCATACAGTAAACCACTGATTTACATGTATACTGCATTATTGAGACATTGTGTATATCTAATTTGTGCAACTTGACTCCATCCATCAATGTGGAGCCGCTTCAGTACCCATTAAGCAATTTTGTGTACATATGCAAATGACGAGCATTTACAATACATATACATGTGCTATTTTCAATATGTATGCAAAACAACAAGTGCTATTTACAATACATATACAATACAACATGTGCTATTTACAATACATATACAATACAACATGTGCTATTTACACTATTTATACAATGCACCTTGTGCTATTTGCAATATAAATACATGTGCTATATTTACACTATTTATACAACATGTGCTATTTACACTGTATACAATACATGTGCTATTTACACTATGAATACAAATACAACATGTGCTATTTACACTATGTATACAACACATGTGCTATTTACACTATATATACAACATGTGCTATTTACACTATGTATACAACATGTGCTATTTACACTATGTATACAACACAAGTGCTATTTACAATACAAATACACGTGCTATTTACACTATTTATACAATACAACATGTGCTATTTATAATATGTATACAGCATGTGCTATTTACACTATTTATACAATACAACATGTGCTACTTACACTATGTATACAATACAACATGTGCTATTTACAATAATTTACACTATTTATATAATACAACATGTGCTACTTACACTATGTATACAATACAACATGTGCTATTTACACTATGTATACAACACAACATGTGCTATTTACACTATGTATACAACACATGTGCTATTCACAATAATTTACACTATTAATACAATACAACATGTGCTATTTATATTATGTATACAATACGACATGTGCTATTTACACTATTTATATAATACAAAATGTGCTACTTACACTATGTATACAATACAACATGTGCTATTTACACTATGTATACAACACAACATGTGCTGTTTACACTATGTATGCAATACAACATGTGCTATTTACACTATGTATACAACACAACATGTGCTATTTACACTATGTATACAACACATGTGCTATTCACAATAATTTACACTATTAATACAACACAACATGTGCTATTTATATTGTGTATACAATATGACATGTGCTATTTACATTATTTATATAATACAACATGTGCTACTTACACTATGTATAAAATACTACATGTGCTACTTACACTATGTATACAACACAACATGTGCTAGATACACAATGCATACAATACAAAATATGCTATTTACACTATGTATACAATACATGTGCTATTTACACTATGTATACAATACAACATGTGCTATTTACACTATTTATACAATACAACATGTGCTACTTACACTATGTATACAATACAATACATGCTATTTACACTATGTATACAATACAACATGTGCTATTTACACCATGAATACAACACAACATGTGCTATTTACACTATGTATACAACACAACATGTGCTATATACACTATGTATGCAATATAACAAGTGCTATTTACACTATGTATACAACACAAAATGTGCTATATACACTATGTATATAATACAACAAGTGCTATTTACACCATGTATGCAATACAAATGTGATATTTATACTATGTAAACAATATTACATGTTCTATTTACATTAATTATACAATACAACATCTGCTACTTACACTATGTATACAATACATGCACTATTTACACTATGTGTACAATTTACACTATGTATACAACATGTGCTATTTACACTATGTATACAACACAACATGTGCTATTTACACTATGTATACAACACATGTGCTATTCACAATAATTTACACTATTTGTATAATACAACATGTGCTACTTACACTATGTATACAATACAACATGTGCTATTTACACTATGTATACAACACAACATGTGCTATTTACACTATGTATACAACACGTGCTATTCACAATAATTTACACTATTTACACTATTTACACTATGTGTACAACACAACATATGCTATTTACACTATGTATACAACATGTGCTATTTACACTATGTATACAACACAACATGTGCTATATACACTATGTATATAATACAACAAGTACTATTTACACCTAGTATGCAATACAAATGTGCTATTTATACTATGTATACAATACAACATGTTCTATTTACACTAATTATACAATACAACATCTGCTACTTACACTATTTATACAATACATGCACTATTTACACTATGTGTACAACACAACATATGCTATTTACACTATGTATACAACATGTGCTATTTACACTATGTATACAACACAACATGTGCTATTTACACTATTTATACAACACAACATGTGCTACATATGCTCCAGTGGCCTAGTGGTTAGAGCGTCCACCTTGGATGCGGGAGGTCACGGGTTCAACCCCCGGCTGAGTCATACGAAAGACTTACAAAAATGGTACTAACAGCTGCCTCGCTTGGCGCTCAGCATTAAGAGGTTAGTGTTAGGACTGGTCAGCCTGGTGTCAGGATAATGTGACTGGGTGGGACATCATGCTACATGTCTGTGGCATGATGCCCCAGTGCTAGACATCTCTGTAAACTGCCACACTGCAGACATCATAGCGTTATGACTGAAAATTTTTTAAAGCTTTGTTAAAAATCCAAATCACACACACACACACACGCACTATATACACTATGTATGTAATACAACATGTACTATTTACACTATGTATGCAATATAACATGTGTTATTTATACTATGTATACAATACAACATGTACTATTTACACTATTTATACAATACAACATGTGCAACTTACACTATGTATACAATACATGTGCTATTTACACTATGTATAAAATACAACATGTGCTATTTACACTATGTATACAACACAACATGTGCTATTTACAATACAAATACATGTGTTATTTACACTATTTATCCAATACAACATGTGCTATTTATACTATGTATACAATACAACATGTGCTATTTACACTATTTATACAATACAATATGTGCTACTTACACTATGTATACAGTAAAACATGTGCTATTTACACTATGTAAACCATACAACATGTGCTATTTACAATAAATGTAGAATACTATATTGCTGGTTTATAGCATTATTGTTTCCTGTGGTACATTATCACAGTATTTTTTTTACTGTAGTCAGTAGTTACCGTCAGTAAGGAATCTATGGAAATTCCTGATGAATCCAGTTACAACTTTAATGATATAGGGAAATAAATCATTTTGTTGAATTTTACGAAACTTGTTGATTTTACTTATTTCCTGTTACCTTGTTTAAGACCATAGCACTATAACATTATAATGTATCCTGCACAGCAGATGCAAACAATCTATCTTGCTGAGTGCATCTGCATTATTATTTGAACATACATAAAATGGTGTACAGATGTTTCATACCATATATACTTGCTTATAAGTACAGTCAAATACAAAATGTACAGACCCAGATCCACTGTTCCATAATGTACCAGCACAGTTTGGTTTATCAGATCAGGGTCTCTGTTGTTTACATTTGGACTCAATTTTACAAGTAATGATATATATTTTTGCACCATATAGATGAAAGCTTATTTACGAGGAAATCATAATTTTGCAGTTTAAAATCTTACCTTGCTAAGCTCTGGGGGAGGTTTTTCATCAGAAAGTCTTAGAATTACTGAAAAAAAAATAAAAAACTTCAAAGTAAAACATTTATTTTACAATTGATACTCGGGTTATTCTGTATGCTTTACTCACCAAATGTGTTCTTAAAAAATTATGAATTTCTTTGAGGGAAGATATTATCATGACCAGGTTTAGACAATAGATTGGGATCATTTATTTGATAACAGAAATCAATCCGACTAATCTTCTTCCTTGCCTTATATGTCACTACATTGATATTGAGAATGAAATTGGCTGTGTCATGCCTACTGCTAGATACATGCCTTTCATGTCAATACACTGATACTGAGAATGAATTTGGCTATGTCATGCCTACTGCTAGATACATGCCTTACATGTCACTACACTAATACTGAGAATGAATTTGGCTATGTCATGCCTACTGCTAGATACATGTCCTGACAAATGTCCTTTGAAGTCAGCTGAAAAATAGGCAAATTTTGTCTAAAGAATATTATTGCTGGCTCCTTTAGTTGTAAAATTAGCTTCCTTCCAACAGGATAAACATGAAGGTGTTCAGGGGGTTAAAAATGAACTTACCTACATACAACCATCTAAAGAAGGCTTTGAAGTTTTTAATACTGCCATCTATGACTCTGAAGTGCAAAGAAAATACAAGAAAAACTTGTGCCTTCATAGAAATTAGAAATAAGATTTAAAAAGATCCACAAAATTCATTCATCATGAAGAATTGTTGTGCCATTTGTTAGGATTTCATTCTAGATATCTTTAAATGGCAATTATTCACTTTATTTGCATCCTCAAACATTGATATTGCTTTAGAAGGTCATAATTTACATGCCCCAAGAAGTACATATGGCAAAATCAATGTTGATTCCAGGTTGAATGTTGCATGTCATGTTGTCACAATAAAAGCTATGCATGTTGATAAACAAATTCATACTACCCTATATTGTCATGGTTAGTCTCAATGAGGTCCTTTCTTGACCCAGTTCAGTATCTGTCCACCACTGTAAAGTCCATAACGATAGGTAATTTTTATCTGTAAGTTTCTTGATGACAATTAAGGTACAGAGCATTCAATAATTAGCACTGAATAGACTCTGTTAAAAATTAGTATTAAATATTAAAACAACAATTTATATTTAATTTATGACAAGTAAATGTACACACATGACCTGTATGACTTCTAATATAAGTCATGTTTAAGTATTTACCATCATGAAATCACTATGTCGTGTTTCAACGAAATCATTCCATCAAAAAGGATGCAAAATAAATTGTAATATATTTTAATAAATTGTATAAAATGACTAGAATGGACCCTGGCTTTTTATGTAAACCTATAACTATGGTGTGATCTACTGGTGTGATCTTTAAATGTACTCTTTCATGGTATTAGATAACAAGATGGTATTAGGTCACTTTGACTGCCCAAGAAAATAAATAGTCCACCTAACTTGAATAATCCTAATTCACGCAAATCAAAGCAGTTCTTTTAGTGTAATGTAGTGTGCAGGTCAATTAAAGAAGTTCTTGCAGCATTATGTTGTGTACACGCCAATTAGAGCAGTTCTTGCAGCATAATTTGTATGCAGGTAAATTAAAGCATTTCTTGCAGTGCAGTGCAGTATACAGATAAATTACAGGAGTTCTTGCTGTGAAATGTTCTATAAAAGTAAAATTTCCAAATGCCTCAACAAATACAAATTCAATCTCTTTGCTACCAACAAGATCTTTCCTAAACAGATTTCTGTTAAGAATGATGAATTTGGTGTTGGAAATGGAGGAATGAGTCCAAAGAGTCCCCTTTTTTAAAGCTTGACTGAGAGGTAAAGACTAAACTGTGGTACTTTTCAAAGAAATATCATTGTCACTTCACATGCTGACAGTAAAACAAGAAAGCAAAATACATGAATAACCAATGTTTGCAACACAAAATGACTATTCCATTGCTTTTCTCAGTTATCATAACCAACAACCTCCAATTTACACTTATATACAGCAGAATCTACCACCCCAGCTTCATAACCAAGAGATGGAGCCAGATAATTCCAAAATCATTATGCACATCAATGGATAACCTAATCTTGTCCCAAAGACTGAAGTCTTTATGTCCTAGGTGTAGAAAGAGTTCTGTGACATTACTCACATGCATTCATGTGCCATGTCCCCCAAAAGTCAATTTCAATCATTCATTCAGCATATTCTCTAGTGTTGCTGCATTTAAAAGTATCATTTTATAATATTTTTCACATTTCTGTAGTGTGCATCAGTCACACAGCAACCACTGTGACATGTTTACCAAAATGTTTCATTCATAAACATGTCTATCTGGAAAGTAAGCTGTCCTTGAAAACAAGCTGTAGAAAAATCACTGATGAATAAGATAAATCATGGTTCATTTTTGTATTGTGCTTTTCACAGGAAGGACATTCAGTGTTTTCTGTATATCCCCTGTAAACCTTTGTAATGCACTGTATGGGATAAAGTCTTTAATGAAGCTGACAGCTAAGACATACTGCTGTAATTCACTGGTTTTCAGCACAAATGACCCTGCAACCATAACAGCTGCCTGTATCCTTGAAGGGTCAAGCCCCAGGACTCCAAACTTCTCGTACCACACAGACATCCCCTTCAGTTCACTCAGGTGATACAGGATAGCCTGTGCCACACTGAAAGTAGAGGATGAAACAAAACAGTAGACAGCTATAGTAGATATCCAGTGTAACAAAACTAATCAGTCTTGTTACATGTTAAACTACAACCTCAGATGTGATCAACTGTGAAACAGCTTAATGTCGAAGGTCATTTACCAAAAATAATTCAGTAGATGAAGTCATAATAAATATGAAAGTTGGATACTGAAAATTCACTCTTGTTTGACGGTCATCAATTTGTGTACATATTGTGCTTGCTATCAAGCGTGAACAGAAAAGAGTCAATTACAACTACCTGTGATGACAACTGGAGCTTCATTCCATAGCAAAAGCATATGCATGACATTACAATGTACACAACTCCTTTATTTCACCATGTCATGACAATCTGTTTCATAATAAGGATGCAGATGTGGATACCATTTTTTTCTTATAGAAAAGGTAAAAACCAGGCTCCAATTTGCTTGACACTTTACCTTACTTTTTTTATCAAATTGGTAAATGCTCAATAAATCATTCATTATATAACTGAAAATAGTGGTTTGTGCACATTAATTTTAAACTGACATAAAATCTGTAAATTTTAGTAAGAAATCATATATTCTGTAAGATCATTTTGTCGATAAATAACTCAATATTGGAAGACATTTTGATCAATGAATATGCCTACTAACAGCAACACTATATAAAATAAATTGGAATTTAAAAAATCTTGTATAGTGAAATTTGTTTTAATTTTAGTTTTTAATTTGACATAAAAAGCAAGGTCATATGCTTCAAATAAATTATCAACTCAAATAAAAAATAAAAAAGGACTAAGAAACAAAAATATGAATAAAAGAAAATGATATATTCTTCCTATGAATCATTTAATAAATCTTTCAAACAGAAAATAATTGGTAGACTAAGCATTGTCAAGTATCATCATCAGCAAACACACATGCACACATGCAAGTGCATAAATCACTTAATCACAACCACACAGGCATTAATTTAAAAATAAACACACCAAGTTTTCAGTTTTAAAATCCACTGGACAGCAGAATAGCCTGAACGAGATGCAATCTTTGAAGATCATGCAAGTCTCATTAGAGTATCTTTGCACTCATCAGAGTCAGGAAGGTACTGCTGTTCAAAATTCCCAAGATCTTGTTGAATTTTTCTTAGGATAGACAATGACCTTACTGCATCTGTATTGCTGTGATAGTGTCAAATGTATGACATGCATTCCAGAATGACTAATGCCAACATGGTGTATGTTCAAAGTCAAACTCCATCTTCTAGGATTTCTAAAATTTTGTTTTTGCTGGGTTTTGCTCATAACTGTGTTTGACACTTTGCCACCAGAAATGAATCACACTTCCACCACATTATTCCAACAACCAAATTAATCATGCTGTGCTATTTATATACTGAGTAAGATCCAAATTCAAAGAAACGTTGCTACTAATCTCCAAAAGAAATCTCAATTCAAATGGCTCTTGCTGCCATATCTATGTGAAATTTAATATAGAAACATTAAAGGTTGGTATAACAGGTTGTGACAAAAAAATAAAATATTGATGATACATCTAATTATTAAATGTACTAGAAAATGAGTCATTTTCTTGTCCTGATTTCCTGCTGCTTTAGCATTTAATACCATCATTCCATGATTCTTCTCTTTCATCTTGAACTAATATATTTATTTTGAAAAATGAATTTTTTCTTTAAAAGAAATATTGAATGTTACTCGACAACAATTTATTTCACTCCATGGTTTAAAATATAATTTTTAACTCACAACAAGATGATATACTAGTTCAAAAATTGGTAACACATTATTGACAGGCATTTCCAGTAAAGTCTGATAGAGAAAGTTTTCCCCAACAAGCCTCGATTAAGAAAATATATTCTATCTACCAGTCTAACATATTGGTACTGAAGTACTATCTTCCAAACCTATGTCCACGTAGAAAACTCTTATTCAAAAGTTTTATCACAGTTACTCACATTTATCTTCAATTTGATATACAAATGTTTAATAATTCCATAAATTCTGGAATGGTTAACATCTCTGCATCTAACTCATCATTATCTTTTCAAATTTTTGTATTATGATCAGACAATAAATGAATGGGGAAGATCTCTGATGAACTGTGGAGAATAAAATTCAACATCTTTACCTCTGTAAATGCTTCACGACCAGTTTCTGGATATTGGAATAGGATGTTTCAATGGAATGACCTAACTTTTTCAAGCCCTAAAAGAAAAATAAGTGAAAAAATTGTAATTTTGACAACATAGGTTATGTCCCAGAATAGTCACCTTTTGAAAAGGGTGCTACTTTAGGCTGATGAAAATTGAATGTAATAATGCAAGTAAAAATAGCAGCTTGTCTTTCAAACTCCATACAATAATGAGAAGAGCTGATGACCAAGACATCAGACAGCAAGTCATCAACAGTGTGTACAGTACACTTGTCTTTCAAACTCCACACAATGATGAAGAGAGCTGATGACAAAGACATCAGACAACACGTCATCAACATTGCGTACAGTATGCTTGTCTTTCAAGCTCCATACAATGGTGAATATACATAGCCTTAGCACCCTTTTCAGACCATTTCAAATTTGGAAGCTTATGCATTAGGTAAATATTACATGGTTTCAAATTTTGTGGTGCCAACTTTAGATGTTTCAGCTTACACAGAAAGACAAGGGCCATTTCTGAAGTGCAAAAGAATGATGATGAAAACCCCATGACTACAAATACAAGCAGATGTTAACAAGTTCATATAGAAAGCCATCTTTTTCAGAGCAATGCTTAAATTAAAATTGTTCTGGTAATCAACATGTTCCCTGCTTATATGTAAGATTGACTCAACCCATTATGTTAACGTTGTTTTTTCAGTCATCTCCCTTTTTAGCAAAATCCAGTGTTATGCCAGTCACAGAAAAATAAAACTGGGTTAGTCAGGTTGTTAATTTAATTCATAAATTCACAAATCACAAAGCTGACACTGATTTCCTAAATGGTTTCAAATGATCTTAAATTGAAAAGTATATAAACATGAGTATGAATGTTATCTGCTTGATTCACAACCAGGTGGACTGACATTGGATCACTGTACTGGTCCCAAACAGTCTTGAGACAGAATGGAAAAATGGCAAACAGTTGTCAAAGCATTTTATACAGTTCAATGTTGTTTCTTATGCTTTGTTTTAATGGCACTTGTGACATACTGCCAAGGAAATGGGAGCTAAGCTCCATTCCCCATAGGCACACTGTGGACATAGGCACAATGAGGACAAAGAAAAAAAGGCACATTGTGGACAAAGACACACTGAGGACGAAGGCACACAAAGGCACACTGAGGACAAAACCTGAGCTGGCCAGCATATTACACCCAAGACCCTTAAATTATGAGTGACAATCAACCAAATGACCTACTGCAGCTCCCCTTGTTAAGTAAACACCTTGAGCAAATGCAAGAAAACATGCTGGACACTTCAGTGGAGAAAAATGGAATTTAATTACCCTGCAAATGAAACCCAATCTGATGTCTGAGTTTTATGTAGCTTTCTGGGGGGTGGAGTAGGTAAAACTAATTTTAATTAAGTAATACTTTCATGCAACTATTGCATTACTTTCCTTTTCCAGGATGTTAAGTCCCCAGTCCAAATTAAATATTACCTGCTCCAATTAGTAAACTGGAGGGCCAGAATTAAAAGAAAATGATCCAAGTCTGATTCCTTAGTCACAGCCAGCATACAGAATATCTTCCTCATTTAACATGAACCAACGCTACAAGGTATCAGAGCTGTGAGTGAGTTGGAATCACAGTGCAATAGAAAGCAAGTATTAAATTTATTTTAGAACCCCAAAAACTATAGTTTAATAGCTCAGTAAAGCATTACCTGCTACAGGTGTAAGGGACTCTGATGCTCTAAAATATATTTTAAAAAACTGATATATGAAAAATGCACTTACCCTTTCTGTGGGATTGTTTTCTACTGAAAGCCAGTAGATGACAGCCACAGGTTGTGCCATCACATTCAAACCCAACAAGTAAATGCCTTTGCTCCCATGCACAAGAGATCAAAGGTAAAAGGATGAAAAGTTAGAGTAATATTGCCAGAAGGTGACTTGCATGACATCATCCAAGGAGGAGTGATTCAAAGAGGCCAATGATGCAGCAATATACCTACTGGCTTTAGTTCTCATGAACTTAATATCCCTTTGGTGAGGGACTGATAAGTTCTTTTGTTGGGACAGTCCTCCTGAAAATGGTGGCCTCTGAAACATCAGAGGAACCCTTGAGAGGGAGAAAGAGATGATTCAGACCCTTCCTTCACCTTCATTGGGAGCCAAATAAAACCTTAATGCCCTAACATGGCTGATATGACACACTTGTAATCTCAACAGGAACAGGGCTAATGAAGGTTGCTGATTCTAAGCCAGAAATCCAGGTTGGCAAAGATGAGAAACTGATTCACAGTTACCATTGGATGATAAATAACATATATTCCACTGAAAAGGTATGAATTTCACCCCTTCCCCTAACTGAGCCAAGGAGAGCAGTAAAACTGTCTTACGGGTGAGGTTCTTGAAAGAACTTTGCTTAAAAAAGGTTCATTATGGGATTCTGATAACGCCCACTGAACACAAAAGAGGGTCCATCTAGGCATTACTGAGCAAGATATGTGTCTGAAGCACAAAATACCTGATAAGATCAGAAATATGAGGATCCGAACCAACGGCAGAGCACCTAGAGAACTTTACAACTAGAAAAGGCTACCCTACAGCCCATAATTACATGTACAGAACATCATCTATCCTGCAGTTAAAGAGGATCGTTAGGATCAATGCATTTTCTATTGCAACTATTGCAGACAATTCTCCACTTTGTAACATCAACTTCAGAAGTGGTTTCCTCCTAGCCTGGCAAACTTGTTTGAAACTGGTCTAGACAGATCGATCATTTGAGATAAGCTAAGTATAAAGGTGGACAACCTGAGAACTGATGAATAAGAGGGATGCTCAGAACTGTGACAGCAGGTTCCTCCTTGGAGGGTGGGGGTGATCTCTTCAGTCTTCTACCAATAGTTTGAGAAGATTGCTGAAGCACAATTATCAGAGCAAAAGGGGGATATCAAGAAAAGCCAAGAAGTGGAGATTCTAATGTGGTGAAAAAACTGGAAACAATTTGAATGGTGCAAAGGCAAAAAGCAAACAAAAAATCCCATTTCTGAATGGAGATGTCTACCACCCAGGCCCTCTGATCTGGTACTGGATGGAGATAAAGAGGGAGATTGTTGAGTTTTGTAGAAAAAAGTATGCTACTAGCCTCACAGCTGCAAAAATGAGGATATTCCAGACTTCCACACAGAGAGATGGGGCATGTGTACCTCATGAACACTTGAGGTAAGCTACCACTGATATGTCATCTCAGGCATTCATAACACAATGAGGCCTTGAGACCCTGCAGGACTAGGACCACTGCATGTATTTCTAGTTTATTGATGTTAAGGGTTGCTTCTTCCTAAGACCATAGTCTCTGAAGAATTACTCCTTCTGGCTCCATAATCGAGCCACCAAATCTGGTGGTGATCAAAACTAGATCCCAGGGAATCCAAACTGATAAAGGGTCCCTTTGCAGTTCCCAGTTTGCTAGAAGCAGGAACAGGAGAAGGCATCAATGAAGTCACCTTAGGGGAATTAGATCTGCAGTCATGTTCAGAGTTCCTAAGAGAAAGAGAGAGAAGTAGAGGTGAGCTGATAAAGGAATCTTGGTAATGGAACATGCTATAAGGGACAGAATATAAGTGATCCTGTATGGTGGAACGTGAACCCTCACTTGATTGGTCCTGAAATTCATCCCCACATACAAAAAGTCCAAAGGGATGAGATCTGACTTCTCTAGGTTGTGGACTAGACCCAGATGAGTTACCATCAACCAACAGAAGAAAAGGTCCTTCAAGAGAGTATCTCTCTGGACATTGTGCATCAACCAGTCGTCAAAATACTGGAGGATGAGGATCCTTGAAAACCACATGCAAGTCATTATTACCATCATCACCCTGGTAAAGGTTCTGGGGGCGATGACAAGGCCAAACAAGACAGCCTGAAATTCAAATACCTCCTGGTTCAGACAAAAATGAAGGTAGTTCCAGTGAAGCAGAAAGATAGGCTGTGAAGGTATGCAGCCAGCAGATTTATGGAGACTTCCCAGTCATTGGTCCTCATGCCATTCCTGACTAAGACAGTAATCTCCATTTTGAAGTGTTCAACCTGAAGGAATTTGTTTAAGGCAGAAAGATCAATGACGAGTGGAACTTACCACCCTTTTTCAAACCACAATCATCCAGGTATAGAAACTGCAACTTTGGTCGTCTACCATCCACGCAACAGTTTCCTTCCATAGGAAAGTGTACACTTATTCCCTAAGATGAACCAGTTTGGACTGGTGAAAGGAAATTGGAGTCTGTGTCATGGGAGATGGTTCCCAGAAATAAAACCATTGAGCATCCTTTAAAGTGGAAAGGACCCACACATCATCTGTGATGCCTGACCAAACCTCTGAAAACAGGATTAGTCAGGCAACTACTGTGGTGCTGTGAAGAATATCATGCCAAAGGGGATTAAACTTCCTGCCTCTACAACCACCCCTTTTAGCAAAGGATAGGTGGCAGGGAGTTCTGAACTGGGGCTGCTTGTGCAGCTGTTAAAAAAGAACTTAGGAGAAGGGTCCATTTGTCAATCAGTTTAGGTGTGCTTCTTAACAGATTCTGATGGGCCAGATGTTGCAGGTATAGACCAGTGTTGCTAATCACTCCGATCTTGCAATGCTATGGACAAATGAGACCTCTGAACGGTTTCTCCAGATCAAGTGGTGCATGCCTCAACAAGTTCCTGCTGTGGTTCTGCAAGACCGTGGATGTCTCCAAGAAGGTAACATTGCTGAGGCAGAGAAGCTCTGCAGAAAGCACCATGGACACTGACAGAGCCATGATTTTGCCACACTCTCTAGCAAGCTTTCAAGAACTGTGAGAAACAATTATACTTCCTTTAAAAGATTGAAGGAGGTAGCAGAAAAGAGATCGGCATGAGAGGCTATTGTCATCAGGGTTTGAGCCTTCAGCTCAAAAGCTTCTAAGCTTTTCAGTGGGAAATGAACCCAGGTTCCAGCTGATTTCCTCACTTGGGAAGCACCCAAGTCAAGGAAGGCTTAAGAGGCCAAGTGGGGAATGGACCCAATAACCAGTGGCAGAAACCAGTGGCCATAAAGTAGAAGTTGAGTCCACCAGAAATTAAAGGGCACTGTTGACCTGAAACTGCTCCTGAGGTGAGAAAACTGATCTTCCTGGTCTCCATCAATGGAGAGGAATATGCTGAAATGGGGTTTTGGTCATAACCACTCAACCCACAGTGATTAAACTGGAACACAGAAAAGGTGGGGGATGCTGATACAATCATTTTTCCTTGACCGGAGAGTGAAATCCAACTCCCTAACTGTCCCGAGTAAGATCAAGCAGTAACTTACTGAAAGGGGACGTGTCAAGCTGATCCCTATCACCAGACCATTGATCAAAACCTGGAGTCTGGTTGCTCAATTAGCACTCCCCAGTGACTGGCACCTGGTGATTAGTGACCAGCACCCAATGCCTGTTGCCTGGTCACTGGTCACCAGTGAAAGATTGGTCCTGTGAAGAAGATCTGATAGACGAAACTGTCTAGTGAACTAGAACCCTCATCAGATCTATAGGGGTGAGAGCCCTGCTCTTCCCTGTCTTCGAGAAGCCATGACTGGTTCTTATCAGACACCGGTAGTTTTTCTCCCCCGAGAGGGCATTGCTCATACTGCCAGAAAGGCATGACTTCAGGCAACAGCACTGTTACTCCATTTGAAGGGCCCAGGGATCTAACCTTAACAGGTAATGACAACATCAAAATAAGCATTAGGGATCTGAGGCCTTTTGGCAATCTCTGAAACATGGAAATTGTTCCTGGTTCCCTCTAGGAGTGTAGACTTCCTTACGACCAGAAGTAAATCAGACTTCTCCTGGGAACAGACGGAGGAGGAACCTATCTTCCTCCTGCATTATGTGTAGTGACATTCTGCCATGCCCCAATTTCATGTATCCACAGGCAACAAATATAACATCCATCCATGTATGTACATTTAGTACATGATAGGTGGGGTGAGGCCTTCTTGTGTCCCGCATACCCACACCTTGAGACATATTAATGTAGTGAAAGAGAAACATCTACCAACACAATATAATTGGGAACCAAAAATGGGTTGGTGACATTTATCATGACACCAGTATTAAGATGAGAGAACAATTATCAGAATCACTGCTTCTCACCTTCTCAAAACCTTTCAATTTCAGCAAAAAAAGAACATACAAGCAATGCTAGGACTAGGGAGAAAAAGTTTTGACCATCACAAAAATAGATGTTTGAAACACAGTTAAAGACAACAACAAAGGTTAAATTTGTTGTGCACCTGACACGTGTGACCTTCCTGGACAGTCCAAGTAAAATGAAGAAGATATTCTGTATGTTGGTTATGACTAAAAAAATCATACTGAAATCATATTCTTTTCAATTCTCTCCCTCCAATCACCAACTGGAAGAGGGAATAATTTACTTTGGACTGGGGACAAAGAATCCCGAAAAGAAAAGCAATGAAATAGTAGCAAGAACTGAATTAGTTAATAGATTAAAAACTATTGCAGTAGTAAAAAGGGTATTTTCCTGACATAAAATACTAACTGCTCTGTTTTGAGTACATGAGCATGAGCAATAAGCCCATAAATGCATGAACACGAGTAATAAGCCCCTTGAGTACATGAACATGAGCAATAAGCCCCTTGAGTACATAAACATGAGCAATAAGCCCCTTGAATGCATGAACATGAGCAATATGCCCCTTGAGTACATGAACATGAGCAATAAGCCCCTTAAGTATATGAACATGAGCAATAAGCTTCTTGAGTACATGAACATGAGCAATATGCCCATTGAGTACATGAACATGAGCAATATGCCCATTGAGTACATGAACATGAGCAATATGCCCCTTGAGTACATGAACACGAGCAATATGCCCATTGAGTACATGAACATGAGTAATAAGCCCCTTGAGTACATGAACATGAGCAATAAGCCCCTTGAGTACATGAACATGAGTAATAAGCCCCTTGAGTACAAGAACATGAGCAATAAGCCCCTTGAGTACATGAACATGAGCAATAAGCCCCTTAAGTATATGAACATGAGCAATAAGCTTCTTGAGTACATGAACATGAGCAATATGCCCATTGAGTACATGAACATGAGCAATATGCCCACTGAGTACATGAACACGAGCAATATGCCCATTGAGTACATGAACATGAGCAATAGCAGCATGGATGGTGGATCCTACAAAGTTTTCAATTAGAGATTACGCTGAAAACTAAAGTTTTCGACAAAAATACAAATGTCAATAACATCAAACACGAAATTTCTAACCGACCCAAAACTTTTCCAATCAGGTTAGCTTATTTCGGTTACATCGTTTTTGATTTTTCTGTTTTGTTTTTTATGGCATGTTTTGTTTACTTGCGTGCTCACTCATTCGTTGTCATAACCCTCCCTGCTGCTGTGTGGGTTTGACTTAATTAAATCATTATTATACCAATAATGGAATCTCATACAGCTAGATCAGCTTGACAGCGACTAGAGTCAATTAAAAAATATATCCCTGTTCATGATATTGTCAAGCAAAAATTACAAGAACATCAACAAACACAGGAAGAATTTGCCGAAGAAACAGAACAGTTATTTAAACCGGTTACAGAGGCTACCAAAAGTCTTCCCGTGTTAGAGCAAACCACTACAGCAACTGGAAAAATAGCAGACAGAACTAAAAAAACAAAAAGATTCTAAGAGAACTTCCAGATGAAATAGCTGCTGCTCCGCCAGTGTGAAAAATACTTGAAGGCATTGACCAAAAGGATCATACACCAGAACCAGAACTAAAACCAAAACAAGTAAGAGCCAGAACTGAAGTGAATGATAAATTTACTGAAAGAGATATTTCCTTCATAAAAAATATTGAAACAGTAAGATTACCTGCACTTGCCATGTACAGCTTTGATCAGAGTGAGAAATTTCTAAAATTCGAGTATGCCGATGATAATGTAAGTCGTGAAACCTGGTACAAATGGATATTTCGCATACACCACGGAGTTGATCAGGCCCGAAATAATGATCCAAGATATACTGCATTTGATAATGGAATAAACAATTATCTTAAACAGTTACAACAATGACAACAACAATGACAACCACTCTAAACAACAGGTAAGGAAAAATGAATGGCAGGATTCAAATTCTGAACCCAGCACCACTGGAAGTTGTATTGGTACAGGTACCAGGGGAAGTGGTCTTATTACCTCATGCCCCAATAACACCCTTGCTGATGTCAAACGATTAGAAATTCTGATTGGCGGAAAATGAGCTGGTAATAATTCCCCAGAAATCATTAATGAAGCAGCTGATATTTGTCAGAGATTAATTACAGGCGGTATCATGGATATTAATGTTTATCGATCCTTCATTGATGAAATCGCCAATGATTACCACAGTGATTAAAAGTACGGTATTGGGTGTGGCTTAATTAAATCATTATTATATCAATAATGGAATCTCACACAGCTAAACTAGCTTGACAGCAACTAGAGGCAATTGAAAAATATCTTCCAATCCGTGATTCTGTCAAACAAAAATTACAAGTGCGTCAGGAGTCTCAGGTGGAATTTGCAGAAGGTGCAGAACAATTATTTAAACTGGTTATGAAGGCTACCAAAGATCTTCTTCCTGTGTTGGAGCAAACCGCTAAAGCAACCGGAAAAATAGCAGAAAGAACTAAAAAGACAAAAAATTTCTAAGAGAACTTCCAGGCCAAATAACTGCGGCTCAGCCACAAATACAAAAAGAAATACAACAAGTACTTGAGAGTGTTGACAAAGTTCATGAGGAGGTCGGTGATGTAAGGAATCTTGTTGCGCCAAAACCAAAACCAGTTCTCAAAGATGAATTGATATGGGATTATCAGTATTATTCTTATGACGCGTGACAGCCAAATCTGCGTGGAAGAATCGAATTACAAGTTCAGGATACAAGCAGATATTTCTTACCCGTTGAAGCATTTATTGAAGTAGAAGATGAAATTTTAAAAGCAGATGATGCTGAATATTTAGCTGAGGTTAAGGTTGGTTTTGTTAATAATGGCATCATGGCGTTGTTCAACAGTGCCACATACATGATTGACAGAAGAAATATTGAATCTATTCAGAAAGATGTCGACGTTGCCACAACGATACTTGGCATTGCAAGATACAGCGATGATTATTCAAGATCAGCTGGTCCGTCAATGATGTTTGTGAAGGATACTTCTGATCATCCTGACAGCAGACAGTATAATATAAGACGACCAAGAGACTTTGCCAACGCCAATGATGCTGATGTGTGGCCAGTGGTTCATGGTGCTAATCTAGAATTCAACTTAGGATTTACATCACGTGGATCAATGCTGAATGGTGGAAGAAGAACATTTTTGTGTGCAATTCCACTATCACATATTTTTGGATTTTGCAGAAATGTCAGAAAGGTTATTTTTGGAGCCAAGCATGCAGTTGTACTTGTACAAAAGGCTTCCGACGATGATGCAGTCTGGTGCCCTGTTAGTGATGCTGGTAAAGTAATACTGACAAAACTTTCTTTGTGGATGCCAACAATGACTCCATCAATCGTTGAGGAACAACGGTTACTTTCTTTTATGGACAGCGGCGGTAAATCAACATTGTCATGGTTGACAATGACCACAGATAGTGTTCAAAGTAACATTAATGGTTTATTCACATGGCAGATTGCATCAAAGCAGGGTGTTTCTGCGCCACGTTATATTTGTTGCTTTCCAAGATGCTGCACGAGTAAACTCACAAACACGAAGTATAATATTTGACAAACTTGGTGTTACCAAAGTTTCACTGAGGATAAATGGACATCAAGAACCAGCTGAGGATATATTAGTAAATTTTGAAATTAATCATGTTGCATGTGCATATCATCATTTGATGACATTCATGGGACATGATCAAAATATTGATTCTGGTCTACAAATATCACAACTAGATTTTACAATGCTGTATCCGATCTATTATTTCTCACTGGAACATCTGGATTTAGTTAGGCAATCTGTGGTTGATATACACTTTTGAACTTGTGTGGCATGAGGGGCTATTGCTGATTACAGAGCAATCGCTGTTATACTCAGCGAAAAAACAATGTTGCTTGAAGGTGTTGCTGGATGAATAAGAGTCACTGATGCTCCAGAAGAAAACATGTAATTAAAAAGCTCATGATATTATAATGTCATATCATCACGTTAATGTTACTCTGATCATGGTCAGATTAAAAAGCTACAATCAGTATCAAAAAAGAATTCAGGAATGAAAATATTACTGAAACGAGGACAGATCTCAGGTGGTCATAAACTATCACTGACTGAACGTCAATTCAGGCACTTCAATGACGCCAAACGATCAAAGACCGGCATATGGCTTGATCTGTCTGCGGGTACCATTAGCGATATTGCCAAGATGGGTGGTATATTTCCACTTCTCGCAGCTATACCAGCATTGACAGCTGCTGCAGCTCCAGCTGCTGCAGCTCCAGCTGTTGCAAAAGCAGCTGCACTTGGTGCTGTTGGAACTGCTGCTGGAATGACATTAAAGAAAGCAACAGGAAAAGGAATAAAAACTTCCAAAAAAAAAAAGGGAAAGGTCTGAGACTACCAGGAACTGCTCGTTCATGGTACGGAAAAGGTCTAAGACTTCCAGGGACATTTCATTATATGCAAAAGCATCTCCTTCCCATGTCCAATTTTGATTTACTTGATGCTGCTGCGCGATTAGATATAAAAAACTTCAGGTGTTTTTATGCGTGATCAATTACCAAAACAACCAAATCGTGTTGAGACCGGTATCATCAATCTCGATGGAAGTTCTGGTCCAGGTACTCACTGGGTTGCATATGCGATTGATCCACGTGAAATTATTTATTTCGATTCATATGGGTTGGCACCATTGAAGGAATTTTTAAAATATGTCAGCGGAGTGCAAACTCCTGTATGGTATTCAACATTACCAACACAGACAATAACTGATCTGCCAATATGCGGCTGTGAAGTACTCACTGTACTCGATGCTATTTCAAAATCTTCCGATGCGCCTCATAAAGTTGTAAATGTGTACACAAGTTCTGTTTTAAATAATCACTAATCGTATAATGGTTGATATTTATGGAAGATCCTCTATCAAAGACAAGAAGAAAGAAGATATCGATTTGTCGAAATTTGCTACAAAAGATGAACTTGCTGACATTATGAATCTTTCTGGAGTTGACCGAGATGAAGTTGTTGTTTTCCAAGATAGATATGGTGTTCTAAAAACGAGCAACATTAAGTGGATTGACATAATTCGTAGAGTTCTTGGCGATACCACACATAATATTCCAGTATTTACTGACAGCAGTAGAATCAGAGACTCAAATGTATCAATTGCAACTATCAGAAATGAAATTACGAAAAGTGTTGCTGATCGTTTACGATCCACCGGTGATACAATGACAGGTGAACTCAACATGAATGGAAATAAAATCGTCGTTTTAAGAGAACCGACATCCAACGAAGATGACGTAACGAAGAAATATGTGGATGATAGCGATACCACAATTGATGACAAATTAAATACACTATGAACCGAGTATGACGTTCACGTAAATATGTTTTTAAATACATTAGAAATTTTCAAAAACTTAATAAAATCGCAGATGATTTCTTTGGAAGTCCAATGGTTGTCGACACAAAACTCTCTGAAATTAACACAAAACTAGAAGATATTGTCAGTGGAATTCCAGATATCGTTCAAAAAACTAATCTGATTAAAATTCCTCACAAACTGATTAACAATACTGTATACACAATATCATCAGGATCATCAACATCATCACAGCAAAATAACACTATCAAACATGCCATGGAAGTCACCGGTGTGTACAGGCTGTCTGTGTTCAGCGCTGCAAAATTCAGGATATTTACATTTCCATGGCGTCATTCAACCAATAATTTTTCTGGAACCGTATCTATTGTGTTAAATAAAGATGCCAATGAAATGTTTATACTGGAACCATCTGATAAAAAATTAACCGCAGCATCTTACTGGTGGTGTCTAGAATTTATCACTGAAACACATCAATTGATTATTTAGTTACAAATATATGATTTCACTGACGTCAAATATGAACATCGTAAACAAGTTCAGATACAAACAAGCGTGTTTGTTACAGACCCAACTGAAAAACATCATTGACAAGTATACAATAAAAAAAAAAAAAAATACCGTAGATGTATCATTATCACTGATATAGTTGTTTATTCTGCATCTGCGATCGTCGCTGGAACAGCAACTATAATCGGATCATTATCAGCATCATATATAATAGCACCAGCGGCGCTGCCAGCGCTGGGAATTTCCACTGCAGTTATAACCAGGTATTGCTGGTATTCTTAATATAATCGCAAAAAAGATATCTATGTATTCCACTGATAAATTACATGAATATCAAATATTGCTATCAGCGGCAACACACGCACATGCCAAATTATCATCGTTGATATCATCAGGACTCAACGACAGGACAATATCAGATCAAGAATTCACAGAAAAGATTAAAGTTTACCACGATGTCGGATGTGTTGTAGCTGGAAATCAAAACCCAGCGACGGATGTCATCATCTCCGACAATAAATCCTGATTTAAAATCACGAAGTAAATAATAATAATATCATCAATGATGACATCACAAGAACTCCTCCAACAAATCGTCGCTAATACAACACCACCAACAACTACAATGATATCAACAAGCTCAACTAGTCCTGAATTTGCCATTATCTTTCCAACAGCAATTCCAGCGAAAGAAATCGCATTAGCACAATTACGAGTATATCACAGTTGGCCAAATATTAGATCAAAATCATTTGGGGGGTTACCTGCAAATAACTCTTTAGTGTTTTCTTATAAAAATAAATCTGATGGAACTCCCGATTGGCAAGTTGTAGGTATTCCTACTGGTAGTTATCAAATAGAACTGATCAATGATGAATTCCAACATAGAATCAAATCTATAACTGGGTGAGAATCTAAAATCACTATTACGGTTCACGAACCAATATTATCAGCTGCCATTGAAATATCAACGCCGGAATACGCTGTAGATACATATCAATATTGATTAGAACCGTTTTAGGATGGCCAGAAGTTCCACTGGTTCATGAGGGACCTCCAGAACCTAAACGTGATGATTTTACCACAGATAAAAGAATATTTTTAAAATTTCTAGAATATCAAAGATCTTATCCATGGTTTCAACGGGGTACGAGTGTAATATGAACTTTTATCGCGTCTACCAGTGAAAGACTTCCTGAATTTGGATTTTCTACCTTTGTGTTTCACAAAGATAGAAATGGGGTCTTCAACAATAAAATAATTTATAATTTTTCCAATAGCATTAAATACGAACATAAACGAACAATAGACAATCTGCGAAATCTGTTTTCGAGTATAACACAATATTACAGTGATGATGTAAAACAACAGATCATTGAAACTATACAACATCTAAACCAAGTTGCATCAGATCTCGAATATTTCAACAAAATCATCGTCGAGGATGTAAATTTGGAAACTGAATATCAGCCACCTGTTTACCCACCACTAAAAGTAAATGTTAAACAGTTATTTGCTAGACATTTTGGAATAGCCAAAGCAGATATACTAAAATTTGTAATACCAGAATTTAACGCTGACATGTTGAGAAAAACCATCAGTGACGTTATCAATGAATTCTTTCCATGAATTATCGATTCATGGAGAAAAAAATATCCACCGGCGAAGATTCTTCGACATGACAATGATCACCATGGTGGTGACTGTCATGTATCACTGAGTGTTGTCACGATCACACCAACGATTGCAGTTAATTTGGTGTGTGATGCCATTGATGGAAGTTATCTTGTAGATGTTGAAAAATCCCCCCAAGCACAACAGGGATATATATTATATTCATTTACCCCTAAAGTACCTCCTGGGTTTTTTAATTGTGTCAGTGCCCATTAATCCGGTTTATCTGCGATGTCATAATCCGCTGTTGTCACGAATACATTTTAGACTTACTGATCAGGCCAGACACTTGCTTGACCTATGACAGAAAGTTCTGGCAATAAGTTTGTATGTGAGATCATAGATAGTCATCGTGACTGATCTCTTCTCAAATTAAATTACATGAATAAATATAATCGATGATGCAATCATTGGGAATAATTGCAGAGATAGAAAAACTAACCCATGCACAACAATTGATGGTATGTTATTATTGTCTAAATAAACTTCGTAGTAAGATTATCGATGATGTAATTGACATAGTAAAAAATTCTGAATTAATGCAAAAAAATGAAAAAAATAAATCGGAATCAAAATAAATATTATAATCCTGAATCAGAATTAATATCATTATCAGAATAAATATTATAATCTGAATCAGAATCTGAATAAAAAATAAAAATAAAAAATAAATATGTGTCAGAATAAATATTATTATCAGATTCTTAATCTGAATATTATTATCAGAATAAAACCTAAAACCTAAAATAAAAATATTTCTGAATCAGAATAAATATTATAATCTGAATCTGAATAAATATTATAATGAAATTTTTTTTTTTTTTACTAAACAATAAAAAATAGATCAGAATAAAAATAAATACTATAATCTGATCCTTATCGGAATGAAAATAGATAGTATAATCTGAACCTGAGTCACTTTTATAATCCTTCTTGACTTTCGTCAGTGACTTTACAATGCATCCTTTCACGATCACGAGCACGATCAGAAATAAAAATATTTAGCTGTCGCACACGTGAACTCATAATCTTTTTTGTTTCATATTCATGTGATAACTCTAACTTTTTCGATTGCATTTGCGAGTGAAACAAATTTTTGAATATCCTCATCATCGACATAAAGTAGAGATTGTTTCATGGCCTGTTGAAGTAACTTAATCTATACTCAGCTGCTAGTGTATATCTCCCATCATATTTCCGTTCCTGTAGAACTTCAAAATCATTTATGATTTTATCAGGGTCCAATTGTTCTGATAATTCTATATCCTCGTCATTTAATTTTTTAATTTCAGAAATAACTGCATGAATATTTTCAGAATTCATTATATAATAAATATTTGTTTAAAATAAAAATATTTTCTGAATCTGAATCTGTCTGAATCAGAGTCAGAATAAAATAAAATGAATCAATCAGTCAGAATAAAATAAAATAAAATAAAATGAATCTGAATCAGAATAAAAAATAAAAATAAATTTGAATCAGAGTCAGAATAAAATAAAATGAATCTGAATCAGAATAAAAATAAAATAAAATAATAAATAAAATAAAAATATTTCTAAACAAAATAAAACAGTAGCAATGATGAGCGGTCCCTTCATTGGCCAGTATTTGCTGTAGAAGGGTCACTTCATTGATGCCTTTCTTATGGCTTGTGTGGGGGCACCCTTAAGATTTTTGTTCTGGCGACATTCTTTCTGAATGTCCTTGTGTGGGGTACCCTTCAGTGAGATTTAGAGCTCAGTCAAGCTACTGTTTATTTTGGAGGTCCCAGTTTCAATTTCATGTACACCCCCCCCAAATCAAACCCCGGGGTGAGTGGAAAATACACCCACCACATTGTTCGACGTGGTGAGAAGTGTACATGAAATCCCTTGGGGCTGGGACCCCCACTATATTAAGAAAAATTGGCATCATACCACCACCGTCGACAATACGTCTGTCATGGGAATAGAACCCCAGGCCTCAGTATGAGAATCCAATGTTCTAACACTGTACTACAGAGTCATTCTTACGAACGTATGTTTCAGAAATTATTATGAAGTCACATATGTTGGATAAGCATTCGACCTACTACACGTGATCAGTATACTGAATAAATCACAATTATTGTAATGTGCAGTGTGGATTTATTTCAATTTCCAAACACATTTCATAAAATATACTATATAAAATATCTGTATTTGATAATTCTGCACAAGATGTCGGGAGTTAAAATAGATGTAGGTCTGTATACCTGTTTCAGGATTACTGAATAAACAGGCAACCTACATGTGCTATCAGTTATACTGAATAAAATCACAATTATTGTAAACTGTAATGTGGATTTATATAAATTTCCAGACACACTTCATAAAATATACTGTGTAAAATATCTGCATTTCATAATCGCACATACATTTTCTGCACAAGATGTCATTCGCGAGGTTAAAAAATACATGTAGGTTTGTATATACAACTATGTTACCTGTCTTACAGGTAAGAGCTAAAATAACTTACCTGTATTTTGCACGCAGTGGAGAAACAGTAAAAAAAAAACAATCGCAGCACAGTCATATAATATTGCTCACTTGCAAGCGGGGCAACTGCTTAATTACTGTAGTGGGGAAATCGTTGCTTGACAGAGTTATCTCCCTTCGTCATCTAATATAATAGGCACATAGCAGAATGTTATTTTCTGGTTAAAGTTTTTTGAATACACCGATTTGGTTATATTATCTGCGACATGTTGTACTGAACGCGTGTTAATATCAAAATATTTTCCAGCTGCATTCATTGATTGAAATATTATTTCTTTGCCAGTCTTCATGTTCACAGATTTAAAAACTTTCGGAAACTTACTATATTTCCCAGTACCACCTTGTGCAGAATTCTGACTCTGTGTAATAGCTTGTAAGTTACATAAAGAATTATTAAGATTTCTGCCATTGATGTGATGATCACAAATCCATCTTTGATCAGTCCATGAAAACATTCATAGATAAATCTATGAGATAAATATCTTTCTTTTCCAACAGTAAATCTGAGATAACCATTATCAACAGCACCGACTAGTTTTTTTAATTGACAGTTCCTGATTACGCCATCACGAGATGCCTCATAATTTTTAATGATGGGATGCTTCACAAATTCATTTTGCTCCATTTATATAAAAATATTATTTGTCTAAATCATTATTTTATTGTTGAGGTGAAAATCTGGCATTACTCAGCAGTTGTTTTACCATTTCGTCAGTCGCTGCCCATGCTGCTCAGAAGAAAAATTCATGCAATTCAACTCGATTGGAATTTCTTGAAGATATCCAATGCAGTTGTAACGAGTACGGACACGGTGAATTAAGGAACATAAAATGCGACTGCAACAATGTTATATCAGTTGATATGGCTGCATGTTATCCCGGAAGTTTTCTTGGATACGGAGAATGTTCTGAGTATTTCAAAAGATTTGGATATCCAGCACATGAGATGACAAGAGTTGCAATAAATGGACCATTACCGGATAATTTTGATTTGACCGGATTTGCTAAAATTATGTCCTTCGAGTTAGCACGGAATCTCCATCCGGTTGTTTATGTTTGGTTTGGGAGACATTTTTCAGAAAAATATTGGGTTCCAATAGTTTTAGTTAGATATATGATTGATACGGGAATTTTGGTGTCATTGACATTCAGTGAAGCAATTATATCATATCGTCCACAGAAACAAGTTTGGTTAACACAGCAGAAGAAATACTCTGATGATGAAAATCCTGATAAAACTGATTATGAAAATAAACTTGCAAAGGATCTCGGCAGAAAAAAAATTGGTAAATTTATGCAAGGAGGATCATATAATCACAAACGACATTGTTGTAGATTAATCATGGATGATGTGGAATTGGATTCTATAATCGCTGATACAACAGAGAGAGGCACTTTTATAAACCGAAAAAATGTTTATTTACCTGATGGAACTAAATTAGGTACAATCATGAGTTAGATTGAAGGTGAATCACGGCAGTTCACTCATTTAAGATCTCTGATGCTTGCGTATGTTTCGATAAATTTATTATCGATGATAAACACATTTTCTGATACCACGGTTATCGTTGCTACAGGTTCATTTTATATCAATAAAAAATACACAAAATCACTTAAACAGTTAAAAATTTCCAATGACGCTGATTGGGGATAGTGGAGAATAAAACGAGAACAGATTCTTGATTATTCTGTATCAGCCGATTACAGACCAGAAGAAATATTTTATAAAAATAATCGTTTATCGGAATTATCATCGGCTCCATCTGTGTTTGATCCTGTAACCCGTCATAAGACTGTTTATCTCAATGGGTGCAGTGGTTCTGGTAAAACAACACGTGCGATTCAATTATTTCGACAATTAAATAAATCCGCCGATATGATTGTTTTGACATCCACACATAGACTTGCACGAGAAATGAATGAACGTGGTGTTAATTCGTGTACATATCACAGTTTCTTTTGATGGAAGGGAGATACAAGGACTCCTGAGCGAATGGGTGAGAGATATATTCTTAAGATTATTATATAGGATGAAATCTGTACGATATCGTTGGAGGTATTGAAAATATTTCTCGATTGGTTGTTAACAAGAAATACAGCGATTATCATGTGTGGTGATCATGGTCAACCACCACCTTTTGTTGGGTCATCTCCACATGAATGGCTGAAAAAGTTCGTAATCATTATGAGGAGATAACTGATGATTATAGAGCTATTGATGAAGCGCTGAAAGAATTAAAAAGATTGATCAGACTGCAGCCAGATAGAATTCAGTGTAAGACAATGTGTGAAATAATTTCAGAAACTCCGATGAATGATTTTTGGAATTTATGGAAACCCACTGATTTGATAGTTGCAAGTTGGAAGATAGTTCATGATACACTTCAGGAGAAATTATTTCTGTTACACAAGGAAAGATTTTCGGATTTGCCTGTTCCTCTTTGCTATCGCCAAGCAGATACACGAAAACAAAATATAAAAGTTGATATTCCAGGAACAAATGAGAAACAAAAACTCGTTCTTAATGATGTTGTTGTTGATGTTAGCACAGCTGAAAATGCGTTGAAGACGGATAAGTCACCATGGACGTCAGGTTTACGCTATAACAATTCACTCGTCACAGGGATTAACTATTTCTGATACAAATATCTGGATCATCAATGATCAGATCAAATGGTCAAATTTAGTTTATCTAGCAGTATCAAGAGTCAGAAAAATATCTCAGCTGAAGAGAATTGTAATAGATCACGTGATGACCGAGGAAATAACTGATATAAACATTAAAGATGTTGTCAAGAAAAAATTAGTTGGTTATCATCAATCTAACAAACAAAATAAAAGTGATTTTGATCTCGATGTTGATTTTATCATGACACTGAAACAAAAACAGAATAATCATTGTGCAAGCTGTAATACAGTAATGATGTGGCAGTATTCGAATAATAATCCAAAACAATACACCGTGGATAGAATTAATAGTAATCTTGGTCACTCACATGAAAATGTGATATTGACCTGTCTTGAGTGTAATTGACGTAGGGGTTCTAGTGTTTTGCTTTTACAGAAGTGATCGTGGTGGTAACTGTGTATCTTCAGGAATTACTTGTAACTGTTCGCATACAAATCCATGCTGAGGAGCAGTTGAATCTAGTCTGTAGATTGCAGGTCTACCCGTGGATCTTACCATGCTGGAAATTTTATATGTGGTCACACTCCAAATAGGATCAGTTGCTCTTTTTTACCCCCTTCGAGTTCATCGGGTTCATACAAATACCAGACAGTAACATTACCTAATACTGGTTGTTTTGAGGAAGAGTCACGTCGTTGTATTGGTATATTTTTTTGTGAATGCGCTGATGGGTTTCATGGAAGTTGCACGAGTAATTTCATTATTTAATGCAGCTATCACACTTGGAAGTCTTGAAACCCATTCATGTGATCTTTTGTCCATGGACTTAAGGTCAGTGGATATTTCCTTTGCATATTGATATCCAAATAATCTCTCAGCAAGTGTTCAAATAAATCATTCAATGATTGCCTGATCGCGATGAATTGCGGTATGCCCTCGTTTGATTTTGACTTTATGCTTTTTCATCAGAGATGATACTGCACCAAGAAATTCTTTGCCAGGATCAACCAGTAGTAGCTGTGGACACATAGACCACCGCGTTGATAAATTCATTCAAAAGCAGATGCAACTTCAGCTACTGTTTTTGTTGATAATGGTTCTGCTTCTTTATATCTACTTGCAATGTCAACGATAGTTAAGGCATATTTGTATGTGCGTGATTGACGTCTATGTGTTTTAATAGCATCATGAGGTAAAAACAAAATATCTGCTTGATGAACTTCATTGGGAGTACTGACATCAAAATGTGCATACTGAATTTTTTTAGGTGGTGGTAGATAAATTTGCCATATTGCCTGTCGTGCTAACCAATTCGCAGCAACAAAACATGTGACATTTGCTGCATCAGCAAGTTTACTAATTGCTGCTCTACCTCTCCAGTATCCTCTCCGGCAGTAATAAATTGATTCCATTATAACAGTTATCTGTGATTAATTACCAGCTCCTAGCACTAGTTTACCTTTCATTGCAGATTTTACTAGGAAGCTAGAAAGTTTTTCTCTGAGAGATTTATTTTTTATGGAATTTAACGAGTGAATCAGCTTCACATCTGCAGTATGTCGTTGCTGTAAATCTTTTTATACGCAACATCATGAATATGGCATGCTTGATCAATCATATTTATTGGATACTCTCCGGTCTTGGCTGGTCTCGTTCATCAAGTCGGACCACAATAATTATATCCAGGAAGATGTTTTACTCCTGGGTATTTAGTCCATGGAGACCCTGGTAATTTTCCCAGTGAAGCAGCCAAATCACCACCTGTCTTCGTACGAGAAGAAATAAATTTGTATGTGTTTGTACCACATTTCACACACTTGCCTGTAAATGCAAGTTTTTTATTTTTTGTTGTTATTGTTGTTAATCCACTGGTGGGGGTGGGTACTCTGCATCGAACACAATATAAATTCATATTATTTACTATATTTTTACAACATGGACGTCATTAATTTCTCAGCGACATGAAAGCAAGAGCCAATCAAGCATCAGGCAGCGTTACCAAATTCTATCAGAGCAATTATCATAGGTCCATCTGGGTCTGGTATGACGCAATTATTGCTTAATTAATAATGAGATGGCTAAAGTGGGATAAGTTTTTATTTGGTGGCACCATCTGTAGATGATCCGCAATGCTATGATGTGCTTAAAGATTTTAATGAAGAAGCGAAGTCGTTGGATGAAGATAAAGATAAAGATGATAATGATATTATTGATTTTATTACCAATATTGATGAAGCTCCGTCTGTGGATGATCTCAATGGACATATTAATAATCTCATAGTACATGATGATGCGATGCTGGACAAACAATCAAATCCAGCTCAGATATTTTCCCAAGGCAGACACAAAAATACAGATATAATTTATGTTACTCAACAATATACACAAATACCTAAAGTGATCAGAGATAACTTTAATCTTTTAGTTGTATTTAATGGAGTCGATACACATACTCTGCAAAACATTCATCAGACTTGGTGTTCAGGAGATATGGATATGATTAAATTCAAAAATTTCTTTTCAAAAGCACAAGCTACCCCACATGGATTTATCATGATAAATTTAGATGATCCTCGTTCGAGATATCGTGTAGGTCTCGATAAAATTTTTGACTGAAAAACAGAGCAGAAGGCAGGGTGATGACAAAGCATGAGTGAGTGCGCAAGCAAACAAAACAGAAATATCAAAAACGAAGTAACCGAAATAAGCTAACCTGATTGGAAAAGTTTCGGGTCAGTTTTGACGTTATTGACATTTCTATTTTTATCTCTGTATGAAACTTTAGTTTTCAGCTAAATCTCTAATTGAAAACTTTGTAGGATCCACCCTCCCTGCTGCTGCAATAAGTCCATAGATAAAATAAAATCCAAACGAATCTGAAACTCATTCAACATGCTATCGAGAACACAGTAATTTATGCAATCCCTTGTTTCTTCTTTTCCAAAATGACACTTATCACTCTTTGAAAGCTGAAATCCTCTACCAATGGCACCCTAAAATTTGCAAAGGACACAAGTTTTCACAAGCAATGCCAATGAAATGCAATTCCTTTTAATTTCAGAAAAGCTACACTCCAATTTAGCAAAATGTAAATTTGAAGCATCATGAAAATTGTCCTTGGTTGCTGCAACAGAATCAATGGTGCATTGTCCTTGCTGTTATGTAGCATTCGTTTCAAGGTGATTGAGCCCTAAATTGCATAGGACAGGTATATAAATCAGCAAAACATGCAAATGTCAGTAAAGAACTCAACTCTCATTCTCACATGAAACAGAGATTGCTGCAGTGTTTTCATGTTAAATTTCCATGTTGATGAGGAAACACAATCTCCCTGTAAACTGAAAGGGGCTAACTCTCCTGGATAAATAAATCACGTAATATTAATTGGACAACTGATGTAAGTACAGACTGTAGGATCCAGCATAAAAATGTAGTCTTCACATTCTTGTACTGGTGTTCAAAATCAAATGAAAGAATAAGCCTCACCTTATCTGTCAGTTCGTGCAATAAGAAAGCTTGCAATTCTGTGCTGAAAAAGAAAGCAAGTCAAATTTTTAATTCAAATACATCACAAAACACTAAGCATCCTGCAGACATTACATTATAATTTATGGCTTTTGACAATTAAAACACAGAGATTCTTTTTATTTTCACCTGAAATGGAGGTAGGAAATACATTTGGCTTACTTCTGAATAAACCCAAATACATTGGCTTCTGAGTGATTTTCATTTAGCCAGATGCCTAGATGTATAAAAGACGCTGTTTTTGATTGGCTATTTCACTCATGCATGTGCAAAAGGGAAAAAATTGGATTTCATTTTTATTTTCTTTCTTTGCTTATTGGACCCATGATTTTTTTGTCCTGGCCACTTTTTACTCCCAATCTCATTCTTATCCTACTTCTTGTAAAGGTTGATATCTCTGTCCAAAAATTCTAATATCCGAACAAATACTCTTGTTCTGAAAACTATTCATTTTTGGATTGCAAAAAAAACTGGGTCTAAAAATTATGTTTTTCCAACTTATTTTATTATCATGGTTCCCATGCTTTTCTAAAGATAAATTTCCAGGTCATTTCCAGGGTTTTTCCAGGAAGAAATTACGTTTTTCAAGGTTCACATATGACCATTACTAAATGGAATTATAGAACATTTGAGATTATAAAAAATGCATTTTCTAAATCTAAAGATGTTTCTATTTCAAGACTCTCCAAAACATCTAAGTCAGAAAAGATGATCATGTACAAAACCACAAAATGTATCACACGAAACAAGTTTGATTATATTCCTAGAAACTGACATGTAAGATTATTGCAATGTACAGAATACAAAATCTAACTTTGCTCACCTGCATTATGTTGCTATGTAGAAATGACATAATGAACATAAATTGGTTTTGTTTCCTTTCAAACATTTCATTTTAAATCATTATATAGCAATGTATATGCATGTTATACAAAGTAACATTTCCTATCAAGGTATGAAAAAACAATAAATGCGAAATATTAGAATCTTATCTTGTAAGGAAAAAAAGTTTAACCCTGAACTGACCTGTGCCAATAAAATCCCAAACAAGATTTTTCAAACAACTTAAACTTCTTAAGACAATTTGGTCAAAAATCCATCATTTCAAAAACAGTTACAAAAGGGTTGATTTAAATTTTGACAGAAGACCTTCAAATTTATAATTGCTTTATTAAAAAGGACTGAATTTCCTGTAAAATCAACTTGTCTTCTTGTAATCCGATAAACCAGTCCCCAAACTTGTACTGATACCGGGGCTCATACTGTCTTTTAATTTGATATCAGGGACGACAATTTCCCCATTTCTCCGGCGTTCCATTTAAGATCTGAAACCTATGCTTCAAGCAACATGTCACTGTGTAATAGTTTTGCACCAAATTTCAGCTCAGATTCGACATTTTGGACAACAAATTTAGCTTAAAATGAATCGCAGTCCGTTTTCTAATCCGGATTTCCTACACATATTCCCACCCCATGGACATTTAGGTTGGAATGTGGAGTCAGAGAAATTGCATATTGAAAATTTGGAATTTGACTCCACTGTGTGGTAGCCGCATACTGTAGTTTACTAGCGGCTCTAGAAAATTTAAACGATGTTATATCGACTCATACCTGCATGAAATCGATAAGAAAATTAATTATTTTCTCAGAAATGGCAAGTATTATAATCGTTATGTCTTTAATCCACTGACAGTCTAGACAAAACAACAACATATATGAAACCTGATCCGGTACTTGCTATTTGCATTACTAGTCACATAACTTCACAAATCTCAATAGTCATGTGATATCAACAGCAAACTCCTTTTTAATGTTGTTGTACAAAATTCAATTATATTAAATGAAAGACAGACACCTTTTGTAAAAACAAAAAAGAACATGTAATTCTCAATATATTTATTTTGAGAACGACAAGAAACCTGTCACTGCAATCTTGTCAGTCAGATTCATCAAGCAGACAGCAAAAATTAACATGGTAGTCACATGACACAATTAAACCCAGCAGTTGTTCTAGCAATAAATATAGATAATTTAGGGTTCTTACGATTTTGTATTTTTATTACAACCAGGATACGACTTTCATTTAATATTTTCTTCTACAACATTTGAAATGGGATATTATTATGGGATATTATTGATGTCACGTGACTATGGTATCTATGAGGTCATGAACACGTGGGTTGTGAGATTTGTGTACTCATGTGACTACCAATGCAAATCTCAAGTACCAGTTCAAATTTCATCAACGTCATAGTTTTGTTTTGTCTTTCAGCAGATTATAGACATAAAGATTTTAATACTCGCAATTTAGGAGAAAATAAATAATTTTCATACCAATATAATGTGGGTTTGACTAGATTTAACAACGTTTAAGTTTGCTAGGCCATCTGGTAAGTGGCTACGCTTTGCCACCACCTTGTTGGCCGCTTGTGATGCTAGACTGGTATTCAAATCTTCCATCTAAGAAAAGATACCCTGATATCGAGCTGTCTGTGGGGAAAAAAGTCTAGACAAATCTAATCCTCTGAGCGTTTGGATTGACTCAACAAATGTGTTTATGGCAAGCACCCATATCATATAAAGTGCAACCTCAGAATATTATGGTCAGAACTCATTAAATTTAAACTCATGATCATGCCAGTTATGACTCAGTTATGTAATTGTTTCAGGCATCAAATGGTGGCGGAAAATTCCTGGGTTTTTCCCGACTTACATCAATATTTGCAAAATTCAAGGACTTTTCACGGTCGGGAAAAAAATTATCATTTCTCCCGACTTTTTCCCGATTTTCCGGTAGCGTGGGAACCCTGTATTATGTAAGCAGAAAGTCTTTAACTGAATCATTGTAGAGCTACAACTGTCTGCTTTTCTGTAAAACCACCCTCTTTGGAGAATCATTAATGAAGCTGACAGTACTGAGCTCGGAAGTTGGGTACATGCAACCCTGAGAAATGTGTAAGCATAATTATTGCTAAAATAAGTGGCAAAAAATGTGTAACCTGAGCATAAAAAGTGTAATCTATATATTACATGCCATAATTACAGTACACTTGATCAAAAACATACATTTCATTTCGCTATTAACCTGCAGCTGATCAAAATTCTTGTCATAAATGGGCAAAATCATTGTGGATCAGAACCAGAATACAAACACAAAACATACTGACAGACTATTTATATTCAGCACTCACTTTAACTAGTCTATATGTTTAACCTTCGCTGAATCATTTAATGATCATGCAGTTGTGAATTCTGCAATGACCATGACAATCATGTTCTCAATCCAAGTGCTGTATTACATCACTCATATTATTCTTTCATATTTTCTAAAAATGTTGTTTTGTCCATTTTCAGATCTGACGTGTTTTGAAGTTTGAAAAGATCCATCTGTTCAAACATTTTCAGTCAAATAAAATCCATTAGTCATGCCATTAAAGCCTGTTTTGCTTAACCTCTGGCACTATTTTCTTTAAAAGTCTGGACTGGTCCACTATCTAATTATGTTATCATTATAATGAATCTGTCAGGCAATGGATCAAATTGAAGAAACCTTTTTTTTTCTACTTGGAAATATGTCACAAACAGTTGCTATAGATAGAATATAAGGAAAACATAAAAATTTACGTCTTGGACATCAAGCACTCATACGCACTTCACAGCAGTCATCTCTGTAAGAATATTTTCAAATTTATATTATGAGTGGAATTAAAGAGATGATACTAAAATGACCAACAACTTTCACTGCTTCCTTTTTATTATATGTTTTCCATGTTCAACAAAGCATAATCCATATACAGGTGAGTGTAAGACATAATTTGGTGTAAAATACATAATGATTATGCCAAAAGCTGGCATGTATGCATGATGTGTAAATGTGGCATACAGGGTTAATGAGTTAGTCAAAAAGCCATTGGATCGAGTTCCTCTTTCAGCAGGTTAAATGAGGCTCCTGGAAAGAGGTCACCATGTGAAGTTACTGTTACTAGTGACCTGGCCTTTTGCTCCAAGGATTCCAGAGTTTTCACTGGAAGGGGAGTCCAGGTCACCCTAGATATGACCACTTGAGCTGCTTCAGCATCCAAAGTGTGCAGTTTAATGGGCCAAGAAGGGGCATGGCAAGTATGTGCAAGAGAGAGTGGAGGGGGGGAGGTGTCCCATGGGGATTTACACCTACCAATGCTCTGCTTAGACACTGTTCCAGTAATTTGTTTGATTTGGATTTTTAACGTAGCTTTAAAAAGTTGTTGTTATTGTTGTTGTTATAGGGTTTAACGCCATTTTTCAGCACAAGATAGGCTATACATGGCGGACAGTATTAATGGTGGAGGAAGAACCCTGGAAAACCCCGGGAAGAACCACCGACCCACGAGAAGCTACTGGCAGGCTTTCTCACGTACCCACGTTAGCCGAGCCTGGACTCGAACCCACGCAGACAGAGGTGAGATGGCAGTGATCCGTAACGATCAGCGCTTCAGACCACTCGGCCACTCGGGGCCCCAGGTTTAAAAGATTTTTATACGAAACATTTCTATGCAAATAAAAGTATACACAATGTAAAGCATGGACTAAGTCTACGTTACTATAATAATTTCAGTGAGAAGTCATCATACTTGGATGTTTTAACAAGTTTAAATGCAAAACGGAAGCAATTATGATCTCTTTAGAGAAAAAACACAAGATAATCAGGCTTAACTAAAGCTAGGGACTACTAAATTAGCACAAAATAAAACCCAGTAAGCTATGACTTCTAATAATAATAGAAAAAAAATCAAGCAAGTTATCTGAAACGAATATGAAAAGGAACCTATGTTCAATAACAAAGCACATAATATGAAGGTAAAAAGTGGCTTGCAACCTGCTTACTACATATAAAAACAGCACAATTCAAAATATATGTAATATGAATCAAATGGTTCATATTGAAGAATAAAATGGATAAAAGTGAGTCCACAGACTGCAGTTTATGCAAGGAAAATTAAACAAATACCTGCTTTAGCTAGAATTGCACAATCAAATTTGAAACACTAAAGTCCTGGGTAAAAAAGAAAATAACAAATGCTAATAACTCTCAAGGGAGCTTAAATTAACAGAGACAAAACTTGATCAGGCGAATAATTCTAATGTTTACAAAGAATATGCTCACAAGAGAAATGGTAAACATGCTAGCATGAAGCAACAGCAAAACTTCTTTCATGTAAACAATATAGACATTTCGGCATGTTGACTAAGAAAGAAATGACGAGACAGTTCATATGGACAAGAATGCGCAAGGTGTCCCAGTGTTCTGGAAACTTCTGGTTCATCCTAATGGGAATATGATTATTTGCCATATGGTCGAGGTATTTTCCTCCCTGAAAAGTACCAATTGAACAATAGCATCACATGTGGTATGACTGATATTAAAACTCCAACTTTTAGACAATAGCTCAAGTAGGCACATAAAAATAAAACTGTTCACTTTAAGATTCCACATTTGCTTGCTATGCATCATTAACAACTGTCTCCTTTGTGAAATATTTCTATAGTTCTATTTTTAAATAAGGCAGAAGTTACCATATGATTAGCAATCCACTGGCCTACCATTTTATATATAGTACACCCGGCAAAGCATTCTGGCTACCTAAATTCTATATATAGATAGTACACGTGACTAGCATTCTGGTAGTTTTTGGGATCCAGATGTAAGACCCTCCTCACAATGATGTTGATGGTGATGAATAGTAAGGAATTTTACCTTGGTGTACCAAATAGTAGTAACTCCAGGAAGTCATTGCTAACTGTTCCTTCACCAGATTTCTGAAAATAAATGTTAATAAATTTATTTATCAAATGACTACAACTATACTCAGATGAAATAAGCACTCTAAGGTCTAATCGTTTCTAATTTAGGTTCCAATTTGAATTCCGTCCCATGACCTTGACATAGTCTTATTGTGATCATGACCTTTCTGGTTATATGATCCCTTGGTATATCATGACATTTTTAACCCTTTTTATTTCTTTACTAAAACAATAAAAAACTACAAATATTACAAAAAGTTCATGATTTTGATGTAAAGAATTAAAGACTCAGTAGTGTTAAGTTATAACAGACTGGAAACCACAATTTCAACTTGTCTTGAAATTAAATAATAGGCAGGGAAACACTAAAATATAACTAAACCTTAGCACATCTATAAGTGGATTGGGTAAATGTTTACAGAATATTGCAGACCTTTTTCTCTTCAGCAAACTTCCTAAGTTTAGAGTCCATCTCCATCAATATATCTTCCCAGGCTTCTGACATTTGTTGGATAGTGGAATTTAGATACTGCAAGCAAGAAAGAAAGAAAAAAGTTCCGAATAACAGTTATAGCACAGTTTGTTTTTATCTCATCTCCATTAACCTGATAATGGCTTTGGTATGACATGGGCAATTTTAGATCTAATAATGGCTTTGATATGACATGGACAATTTTAATTCTGACAATGGCTTTGATATGACATGGGCAATTTTAAATCTGATAATCGCATTGATATGACATGGGCAATTTTAGATCTAATAATGGTTTTGATATGACAGGAGCAATTTTAAATTTGATAATCGCATTGATATGACATGGGGAATTTTAAATCTGATAATGGCTTTGATATGACATGGGCAATTTTAAATCTTCTTCAGATTTATATAGTGTTCTTATAGGGTCACTGTGTGGATTAAATTAGCATAACTAGATAGATTCCTTTATCAAGAACATAGAGGACATTTTCTTTTCCTACATTAATAATGGGTCAATTTCGTCGCTGATGTTTCCATATTAGACCTACTAGGACTGTTACTTCCTACACTGCCAATTCAAGATGCAATATACAAACAACTGAGCTATCTGCTTCTTTTACCAAATATATAAATAGAAATAGACTTTTATATACTATACATTTATATGGTGAATTCTTTGAATTTGAATAGGAGGACCACTCTGGTGGCCTAAGTGGTTAGAGCATCTGTCTCGGATGTGGGAGGTTGCAGGTTTGAACCCCAACTTAGTCATATCAAAGACTCATAAAAACTGTACTAGCAGCTGCCTCACTTGGCGCTCAGCATTAAGACGTTAGCATTAGGACTGGTTGGCCTGGTGTCAGGACAATATAACCAAATGGGACATGATGCTACATGTCTACTGCAAGCCACAGTACTAGACACTACTATAAACTGCCACACTGCAGACATTGTAGCAATATGACTAAAATTGTTGAATCTATGTTAAAAATCCAAAAACACACACACTTTGAATAGGAAATTATGCCAATTGCATAAAAAAAATATTTAAAAAGAAATTTTAAAATCTCAGAACATTTTAAGAATGCAGGTTAAGAATTTATTATGAACAAAACTGGTTAAAATCAAAGTAACAACAACAACAATAATAATAATTTTAACAAACATGTAATAATAATAATAATAATATTAATAATAATAATATAATAATAATAATTGGTTCACAATATTTATTCAGAAATCATGTTTGAATGTAGAACCTCCATTCAGAGGTCATAGTTGTTAAGATGTTAGTTTGACATTTTCCAACAGGTGGCTGCTTAAGACAAGTATGCCGGATAAAGACAAAACTTACCCCAAGAAGTGTTCAAATATGTCCATATTTTAAAGTCAGATAAGAATGAAATTTACTCAAGAAGTGTTGAAATGTGTCCTTATTTTAATGCCAAATAAATGCAAAACTTACCCCAAGAAGTGTTGAAATGTGTCCATATTTTAAAGCCAGAAGTCTTAGTTCCCTGTGCCTGGATGCAAGAAGAGCTGTGTGTAACTGAAAAAAAAAGTTGCCTTGAGAAATCTGAGGAAAAGTTGGTTTGTTGCTTTCAACTTTTTCTAAAATAAAATGCGCATCAACTATTCCACGAGTTTATATTTCCTTCCAAGATGAAACATTATAAGATATTATTTATTCTCACTGATATTTAGTGTTGTAAAAATTTACACAAGTAGAATTCCTTTAAGTACTGGGATCAAAGAATAAAATTCAGTGAACTTCTTTGTGCTTATGCAAATACAAAAGTACACAAATATTTTGGTGCTAATAATATAGCTATCAGCAATGGGTGATTCATCAAAAAGGTACATGAACATTTTGGTGCTAATAATATAGCTACCAGCAATGGGTGATTCATCAAAAAGGTACATGAACATTTTGGTGCTAATAATATAGCTATCAGCAATGGGTAATTCATCAAAAAGGTACATGAACATTTTGGTGCTAATAATATAGCTATCAGCAATGGGTGATTCATCAAAAAGGTACATGAACATTTTGGTGCTAATAATATAGCTACCAGCAATGGGTGATTCATCAAAAAGGTACATGAACATTCTGGTGCTAATAATATAGCTATCAGCAATGGGTAATTCATCAAAAAGGTACATGAACATTTTGGTGCTAATAATATAGCTATCAGCAATGGGTGATTCATCAAAAAGGTACATGAACATTTTGGTGCTAATAATATAGCTATCAGCAATGGGTAATTCATCAAAAAGGTACATGAACATTTTGGTGCTAATAATATAGCTATCATCAATGGGTGATTCATCAAAAAGCACCAAGCTAACTATAAAAAGAGGAATTTGTGTTGGGAAGCAAATGGTAGGAGAATGGCATTCAGGGGACATAACTTTTCTTAATATAATGCAGCTCAATGGAAATTAAACTCTTTTATAGTCTCATCAATCTAAAGCTGCATACCAAATTTGGTTGAATTGCAACAAAGCTTGGTAAAGTAATTATAGAGACCATGGTCAGTAGTATAATTTGGGGGTGGGGTTATAACTCCATAGAATACTGGAAATTAAACTAATTCAAGGTCTTATCAATATACAGGAGCATAATAAATCTGGTAGAAATCACAAAAATCCTTTGTAAATGTATGCTGCAGAAATCAGTCAGGAGGGTGGAAAATCAGGGACCATAACTCCTCCATATTATTCTGTGTAATTATATAAATTGTGCTCATCGAAGGTGTCATTAAACATGCCAAATCTGGTTGAAACTCACCAATCTTTGGAAACATAATTCTGCAAAAACCAAAGTCAGGAGTTTTTGTTTTTTCTTTTGGTGCTTTACATTCACTGTTCATTTGTAAAATACATGGAATTAACAAACTGCACGATGCTGTGAATCAGATCATTCTGGAGTACTGTTGTCACATCAATGGATTTAAAATATGAAGAAGTATGGATTTCTAAAGATTTTATTTCATGAATTGCAACATATTCCACTCAATAATAATAATAATAATAACAATAATAATAATAATAATAATAATAATAATAATAATTGCCGGTAATAAGAAAATTGCATCACTAATGCTAAAATGCTTTTTCCAGTTTTGTTTTGAAGAGAGAGATGTGGCATATGTATTACACTGCATTTTTCTTCTTGCATCTCACTATCAACATAAAATATGCCTCGATATGAGAGTAAGAGAAAGATTTCAGCCCTTCTTCATGCTATTTTGTACCTTACTACCCCTACTCAGCTGACACTTTTGTCAAAGAGAGCAAACAATATTAAATGAAACAGTAAATGGAATCTATTAAACTACATACCATACTCCTTCAGTTTCAAAGTTTAAATATTCACAATATTTATATCCATACAGACTCTGTTTTAGGTTAAATCCCAAGAATGAACATTTAGTATGCTGTGTAATTTTCATTGCAAATACAACGTCTCCATTATCAAGAAACAGGATTATCCTTTATGAGGAAGTGCATGAACACTCCTTTAGTTAGGCATCATACTAGCTGTTCTTTTAAATTGCTGACAGTTCTGTTGGCGAGTACAAAAAGTGTCACTGGTTGAAAAATTTATATGAATAAGCACCTGGTATTTCCTTTCATTACATAGTACCATATTCACAACACCCTATGGGTTGCCTCATTTCCCTATTGGTACCCTCACTAATTTGATCTGGTCAGCCGAATCTTGCTCTCAAACAGGTGTTTGATTCGATGACCTGACCATAACTGTAGCATATTTAATTAGCATGTAAATAACACTGGTCTAGCCCATGTATATGAGTTAGATCACAATCATTAGGTAACTTAATACAGTTTACAACTGTCATGAAACCTCTCTCTCTCTCTTTTATATCATGGTATATTTTATTTGATGACAAGGTGCAAGAAGAAACATGTGACAGCATACCTGTCTTTATCATGGTTATACATTTTCTAACTTGTCTATTCTAATGCAAAGTATGTAATCAAATTTAAACAATGTATATTACTTGTGCATGCTGGTGTAGCACAATTACATCTGATACACTTGAATTAATGCTGATGATCATGTTTTAAAAGCCTCCTCAACGTTGGGTCCTATATTTTTGTTGTACACAATCTCTTCCCCAAAATGATAATAATTTTTAAACATTATTTATCATACTTTTGGAGAAATTATTTTTTTACATACTAAAAATTACATGACATATGATAATGCAATTTGATTCACATAATCCATACATAAGTCGATTCAGAGTACAAAATGAAGCACAGATTTTCTGGTTAAAAAGTATCAACTTATAGACCTTATAATCCATCCATCCATCCAGTTTAGCTTGTTTATTTTTCAAAAGTCTAACTCTGACTAGCTGACAATAAGTCACCCTTTACAGATGGATCTGATTTGCAAAATATGCTCTGATTTATCAGAGGGTCAAAGAAGAAATAGTTTTTCACAGGCCTAAAATGGGGAGGGGGGCTGAATTAATTAAAGTCGTCTTTTAAGTGAGTATACAAGGTTCTTTTAACAAACAGAAATATCAATTTCATGATTACACCTAAGAAAAAAGTCTTCAATGATTTATAAAACTTTTTTTTGGTGAATGTAATTCCAGGTTCCACATTATCTTTCTAAACCTGTCAAAGTACCATAATAAAATGCTCTTTCTTAAGAGCATGGAACTATAACCACCTAATCTTTGTACAGTAAGTTAGCCTGCCTTGATTTTTATTTAGTCTTTTCACTGCCATGAATAGCCAATGTTACTGACTCAAACAGCAATATATTCATACTCTGCAATACAGTGATCTCAGAGTTGCAACATGGAAGCATTCTTCATTACTAATTCATAAACTGACGTATTCCAGTTCCCACCTTCAACATGGAAGCATCCTTCATTGCTAATTTGTAACTGTAGGTGTTCTGGTTTCCTAAACCTTTAATGCAATGTGGAAGCACCCTTCATTGCTAATTCATAAATATGTTGAGCTGTAGAAAACCGAGGTGAATTTGTCTCCTAATATTCCAACTCCTCTATTAGCTGCATTGTAATCATATGCAATAACCAGAAAAGGTTTTACCTTCATTATTTTCCAAGCTAATAAAAGTTTGATTTATTGTTAAATCATGCAGTTCTGCATTTCTTTCTGATAAGAAATTTATTCCTTTACATCGCTTATAGAACCTTAAAAATCTCACACTAGTCGATATCAGCGACTTTCAGGCAAAATACTGAAATAAAAGGCACAGGCAAAACATATTTTAGCAACAGTGACCTTGCCCTTGGATCTACTGATCCTAAAATCAATAGGAATCTTCCTTGAGATATGGGAAATGCTGTTCACTGTAACTTAAGTTATGATCTGGACATCAAATGCATAGGACAATTCTATTTTCAGCAACAGTGACCTTAATGTTGGAGCTACCGATTCCAAAAGCAATATGATGGGTTAAGGGGAGCGCATACCATACTGCATAAAACTCTGTTTTTAGAGCATAAGGTAAAAATTAAACACATCTGCAAAACCTATTTTTAGCAACAGTGACCTTGACCTTGAAGCTACTGATCCCAAAATGTTTCTTTGGGCTAAGTGGAACAGATGTCCAAAGTTGCATTGAAATCTTTTCCCTAGAAACGAAGTTATCATGCAAAAATTAAATGCATACGTAAAATCTATTTTTTCAATATCAATAATGATCATCTTTGGCAAACATATCAAGTTGGGTTCACTAGAACTTATCTTATCATCCAGAAACCAACCCACGGTTTCAACATTTTAAGAACTGATGTGAATACGTGGAAGATGATCCATGTTCTGGAAGACCAATATCTGTGACTGGAGAGCTGAAAGTGACTGTAATGAAGGAGGCGACTGATGAAGATGCTCAATGGACAGCATAAGATATTCATATTATCCGGGCATTAATTAGTCAGCAGTTTTTAATAAACTGAAGGGTCATTTGAAGCTCACAAAAGTTTATGCTAGATAATCCCACAATTGTTGATAGTTGATCAAATACAGACTCGGCTTGAAATCCCCAAACAACTACTTGCCAAATATGGAAAAAGTGACCAAAGACATTTGAATGAGATTGTCACCTGTGATGCTACAAGAATTTACTTTTCTGAACCCAGCTCAAGAGAAAATAATAATGTCTGGATCTGAGAAAGAGAGCAGAGACCAAAAATCACCTTAAGTAGTTGGACTTTTATAAATATTATTCTTTGATGCAAAAGGCCAGTTGTCCGGCAATCTGTGCCTGACTCGACTAATTTCACTGAACATTTTTATGTAATCAAGGTGATGCCAAAAGTTGTGGAACCAGTGAACCACCCACCTGGCACTGATATCCAAGTATCCATCTACTGCATAACAATGCACTAGCATTTAATAACTGGATAATCCAACTTGAGAAAAGTTTGTGAGGGATGCACTGACATGCATACAGGAACTTTGTTGTACAATGCATTAATATTCAGATGTATTTAAATACACCTAATACAGAGTATTTTATTTCAAAAACAGAAAGTTCCTAATCTTTAAATACATACTTTGACAACAACGAATTCTAACACCTGATCTTCTTCTTTGAACACTTCCACAAAAACCACAAGGTAGCTCAGATCATATGACAACATAGCAGAGCACATCTTTTTTAGCTGAAAAAAATGAATACAGTATAAATAAAGTAATAAGAGTCATCTAATTGCTAAATGAATTCCCAAGATTAAACTGTAAACTGCTGTGTACTGAAGCCATTTCTGATATTCTTGTGAGATATAAAGATTTTTAACTTGGCTGCTGTGGTGGCCATATTGGACAGTTAAACACCATTTTTCATTTTACGTGATTTATAAATGAGGGTTGGTTTCTTTCACAATAAAAGCAGGTTAAAAAGTTCAGTATCATCTGCATATTGTGATAAGATATATTCAGCATCTTTAACTATAATACCTTTTATATTGGCATGTGATGTAATTATGTGAACAGTACTAAACTTTCAACATATTATACATAGTGACAGAGGACACAGTGACTGTGGATCAACTTGTCTATAGAAACATTCATACAGATCATGTATGCATTCAATACCATGTCTGAAACAGGTGGGGTTTTTTTAGAATTTGATTACATGTACCTTTAAATGGCAATTATTCACTTTATTTGCATCCATGTATATCTGCATTCCTTTGGAAGGTCATTATTTATATGTCTCAAAAAACACATCAATTTTAAAGTATGTGGACATTTTTAGATAAGGTGTGATCTAGTGTAAACCAGACTGAATGTTGCATGCTGTGATGTCGCAATGAAAGCTATGCATTTTGAAAAAAAATTTTACTACCCTATACTGTAACAATTAGACCCGACATTCTTATCCCAGTAAAAGTCCATAAGCAATTAATAATTTTCATCCGAAAGTTCCTTGATGGCAGTTAAGTTGTAGAGCATTCAATAACCTGACTGAATAAACTGTATTAGTATTAAATTTCAGACCAATAATTGATATTTAAAATGAGTAAATGTGCTCACATGACCACATTGACATACATTTTAATACCATGCCTGATAGAGAACCAACTATACAAGGGACCATTTATTACAACAAGGAATTTGATATCTTTATAAAAAGTGGAAACCAACTAGACAAGGGACCATTTATTACAACAAGGAATTTGGTATCTTAATAAAAAGTGGAAACCAATTTTGTTGTGGAAACCCAAAATGTTAAAAAGTTTGAACATGATACCTTTGCATACAAGTGAATCCAAAGCTTTTTAAAAGTTAAAAAAGGAGAGGACCAGAAATGTGTGTTCAGCATTTTGCATAAAAACATAAATAACCTTTACATTTTCCTCCTACAGCTGAGATGTATAAATGGACCTAAATGAATGGTGTCCATTGGTCATTCAATATTGCCATGTATAAATGGACCTAAATGAATGGTGTCCATTGGTCATTCAGTATTACCATTACTGTGATCATCTTCACAATCTTGTTACTGCCAATCATCCTGAATGAATGCTTGTATTAACAAGGGTTTTAAGATAAAGATGGCTTATGATGTCTATTTGATCCCAAATGAAAATGGTGCTGAGGGCTGCTCCATTAAAACATACATTGGACCCAGGGAAGGCACTTTTAAAGTGAGATACTCACCCATAGATTTTTCTTATCATTTTAATATGAACTCTGTGATATGAAAGTGCTTCACCACTTACAGACACAACAATGTGAAGACAAAATTGGCAAGACTGACATAAATTACCCAGCAGCTCTTGTTCAATTACCATGTCAAAAAACTGTTACAGTCAATTAATGTTGCTTTTGTGTTATTTATTTTGTATCTGCACATGATTTCTCCAACATTAAATAAAGTAAAAGCAAATAAAGACTTCATGGGTCACTCAGAGTTTACCAGGAACACCGTACTATAGTCTACAGTACTAAAACCATGAATGTCATTCTTTAAGTTACTTAAATCCTTGTTGATTCCTAAAAATATATGATGCTGATTTTCCTTTATTTGTCATTTTGATCAAACATCTTTCTTCCAGATCACATTCTGGCTAAATGTCCACTGCTTTTTTATTTACTTTGTTTCATGAACTCACGATTTACTGGATTTCAGTGATATAAGCAATCCTACAAAGTGATGAAATTGAGATGAAATGACATCTATAAATTAGGCTTTGAAACTGCTTTTTATGCTTAAGGAACAGATTAGTCAGTTGCTAAGCTTGCTGACATCAAAAGAGAAGCCTGTAATGAATAGGAAGTCGAAGAAGCCATGAATGGCTTTTCTTTGTGACCCATAAACAGAAACTTTGCCTGCTTTTATAGACAAGAGCAGCAGAGGAGGTGAACAGACCACTTGTCTGAATTGTCATTTGTCTAAAAAATAAAGCTTCCTACGAAAATGTTACATGTTTGAGTTACTCTATCAATGTGACTGAATTAAGATGAATACAAGTGAAATATGAAATGTTTGCACATCAGTTCACATGATATACCATTATCTAAACAATGCCTTCCTCATGAAGTTTAGTTTGCAGTCTGCAGATTCACTGCACATATGCTCCAGTGCTTAAGGCTGGGAGAAATCATTGGGAAACAACTAACTGTTACACACTACATTTTTATAGGAAATTTGCTGGGAATTGTGTGTGTGTGTGTGCATGTATGTGTGTGTTTTTGTCATATCACTATGACGTCTGCAGTATAGCAGTTTATAGTGATATCTAGCACTGGGGCATCATGCTGCAGACATGTAGCATCATATCCCACTCAGCCACATTATCCAGACACCAGGTCGACCAGTCCTTACAGTAACCTCTTAATGCTCATCACCAAGCGAGGCAGCTGCTAGTACCATTTATATAAGATTTTGGTGTGACTCTGCCAGGGTTCTAACCCGAGAACTCCCACATTCACAGCAGATGCTCTAACCACTTAGGCCTTAGGGATAGGAATTAGAATAGCCACTGTGACCAGGTGACTGCTATGTAAAGGTGACCATTAGGACAGGTTTGGCTATATACTGACCTCCAAGCCATTATGATCTGTGATTGTAATGCTGGCAACTGGGAATATGCCATATGCATACACATGGATCTCTTGCTGGTTGTTTCCTATCAACAGCAGATTCAGTCTGAAATAAATATGAAATTATAAGGGATTTGTTTTCAAATGCAAAAACATGTTCACACCTATCCCCACCATAACAATTACTGTTATTCTGCAACACTGGTACCTGATATGAAAGAAAAGAATAATATAGCAAGGTTAAGAAATTTGTGAGTGTGTGTGTGTGTGTGTGTGTTTTGGATTTTTAACATAGCCTTAAAATTTTTCCAGTCATATCACTACAACATCTGCAGTGTGACAGTTTAGTCATATCTAGCACAATGGCACCATGCCGCATCATGTCCCACCCAGTCACATTATCCTGACACCAAGCCGACCAGTCCTAACACTAATCTCTTAATGCTGAGCACCCAAGTGAGACAGCTGCTAGTACCATTTTTATAAATCTCTGGTATGACTTGGCCAGGGTTTGAATCTGCCACCTCCAACATCCAAGGCAGATGCTCTAAACACTTAAGCCACAGAAGCAGGTTTATTTTCATGAGTGTGATATAGAAAGACTAAGATTTTATGGGCCAGATTTTAGTATTTCTCTCACAAAATCAAACAGTTCTGTCAGTTTAAGTAGCATTTTAAAAAATTGAGATTTGTAAAAAAAAAAAAAAAAATAACATGGCCAGAAGGCTGAAATTTTGGACCAAATGACATGTACAAAAACTAAATCTGTATTTCTCAAACATTGCAGACTGAAAAATTTAAAAATGTCAACAGTGTTTTTACAAATGAATGTAATGATACAAAATTCTAACTGTCACCTACATATGCATACAAACATTGTACGCCAGTGTGATTCTATTCCTTAAGTGGTTTTCACTGTATTGTGCTAACATGGTTTTCATAAAAAAAACCAAAACACTGAGACATTTACACACATGCATCGAAAGCACACACGGACAGTTTTACAAACATGTGTCACAAACAAACCCTGGCACTTTTACACACATGCATCACAAACACACCCAAACACATTTACACACATTACAGTATCTAATCATACCATCCTTTACAGTGCTGAATCATATCATGCTTTATCATATCTAATCACACCATACATTAGAGTACCTAATCATGCTACACTTTATGGAATATATTTATAATATACTAAAACAGTTTATAATTATATAACACATTACAGTATCTAATCATACCATACATTAAAGTATCTAATTATATCATACATTAAAGTATCTAATCATACCATACATTACATGTCTAATTATAATATAACACATTACAGTATCTAATCATACCATGCATTAAGTATCTAATTATATCATACATTAAAGTATCTAATCATACCATACATTAAAGTGTCTAATCATACCATACATTAAAGTATCTAATCATACCATACATTAAGTATCTAATTATACTATAAATTAAAGTGTCTAATCATACCATACATTAAAGTATCTAATCATACCATACATTAAGTATCTAATTATACTATAAATTAAAGTGTCTAATCATACCATACATTAAAGTATCTAATCATACCATACATTAAGTATCTAATTATACTATAAATTAAAGTGTCTAATCATACCATACATTAAAGTATCTAATCATACCATACATTAAGTATCTAATTATATCATACATTAAAGTGTCTAATCATACCATACATTAAAGCATCTAATTATATCATACATTAAGCATCTAATCATACCATACATTATGTATCTAATTATATCATAAATTAAAGTATCTAATCATACCATACATTAAGTATCTAATTATATCATACATTAAGTATCTAATTATATCATACATTAAAGTGTCTAATCATACCATACATTAAGTATCTAATTATATCATACATTAAAGTATCTAATTATATCATAAATTAAAGTATCTAATCATACCATACATTAAGTATCTAATTATATCATACATTAAGTATCTAATCATACCATACATTAAGTATCTAATTATATCATACATTAAGTATCTAATTATATCATACATTAAAGTGTCTAATCATACCATACATTAAAGTATCTAATTATATCATACATTAAAGTATCTAATCATACCATACATTAAGTATCTAATTATATCATACATTAAAGTATCTAATCATACCATACATTACATGTCTAATTATATCATACATTAAAGTATCTAATCATACCATACATTACATGTCTAATTAAAATATAACACATTACAGTATCTAATCATACCATACATTAAAGTGTCTAATCATACCATACATTAAAGTATCTAATCATACCATACATTAAATATCTAATTATATCATACATTAAAGTGTCTAATCATACCATACATTAAAGTATCTAATCATACCATACATTAAAGTATCTAATCATACCATACATTAAAGTATCTAATTATACTATACATTACAGTATCTAATCATACTATACATTAAAGTATTTAATTATATCATACATTAAAGTGTCTAATCATACCATACATTACAGTATCTAATCATACCATACATTAAAGTGTCTAATCATACCATACATTAAAGTATCTAATCATACCATAAATTAAAGTATCTAATCATACCATACATTAAAGTATCTAATTATACTATACATTACAGTATCTAATCATACCATCCTTTACAGTACTGAATCATATCATGCTTTATCATATCTAATCACACCATACATTAGAGTACCTAATCATGCTACACTTTACAGTATATAATCATAACATACATTACAGTTTATAATTATATAACACATTAAAGTATCTAATCATACCATACATTAAAGTATCTAATCATTCCATACATTAAAGTATCTAATTGTATCATACATTAAAGTATCTAATCATACCATACATTAAGTATCTAATTATACTATACATTAAAGTATCTAATTATACCATACATTAAAGTATCTAATCATACCAATCATTACATGTCTAATTATAATATAACACATTACAGATTCTTATCATACCATATATTAAAGTATCTAATTATACCATACATTAAAGTATCTAATCATACCATACATTACATGTCTAATTATAATATAACACATTACAGATTCTAATCATACCATACATTAATGTATCTAATTACACCATACATTAAAGTATCTAATTATACCATACATTAAAGTATCTAATCATACCATACATTAGAGTATCTAATTATACCATACATTAAAGTATCTAATTATATCATACATTAAAGTATCTAATTATACTATACATTACATGTCTAATTATAATATCACACATTACAGATTCTAATCATACCATACATTAAAGTATCTAATTATACCATTTATTAAAGTATCTAATTATAACATCCATTAAAGTATCTAATCATACCATACATTAAAGTATCTAATCATACCATACATTAAAGTATCTAATCATACCATACATTAAAGTATCTAATTACAGCATATATTAAAGTATCTAATTATACCATACATTACAGTATCTAATCATACTATACATTACATGTCTAATTATAATATAACATATTACAGATTCTAACCATACCATACATTAAAGTATCTAATTATACCATACATTAAAGTATCTAATCATACCATACATTAAAGGATCTAATTATACCACACATTACAATGTCTAATTATAATATAACACATTACAGATTCTAATCATACCATACATTAAAGTATCTAATTATACCATATATTAAAGTATCTAATTATATTATATATATTACAGCATCTAATCATACCATACTTTACAGTACTAATCATACCATACTTTACAGTACTAATCATACCATACTTTACAGTACTAATCATACCATACTTTACAGTACTAATCATACCATACTTTACAGTACTAATCATACCAGGGACACTTGACAGCAAAGTAGTCTAAGGCACTCGCCTCTGCAGATCACTGACATCTCACCTCTGTCCACATTGGTTTGAGTCTTGGGCTCTGCCAAAGTGGGTAAGTCAGAAAGCTGACCAGTAACTTCTCATTCATTTACTGAATGCTGCTAGGTATTGCAATCCAGACACATGTAAAATAATGATATCAGAACTAACTCCTCGTGTGGACACCAAGGTGAAAGAAATCAATGATCTGATAATTGACCTATGTGAAGACTTCAACCTACAGTAAATTCCACAATACACATCTTTCTTTCTTGAGAACCAGGATGTCAACCTAAGCCTCTACCACAGAGAAAAAATTCATTTAAGCAGAAAAGGAACCTCTCAACTACTGAGAAATATTAACATGTTTGCCCCCATTTTAGGCACTATAAAGAAGAGTACTGTCTCTACTGTGGAGAAACTGGGCATATGACACAGGTGTGCCATCATGGCAAACAGATTGAGTGCTTCAGATGCCATAAATTTGGACACAAACAAAGACTCTGTCAATCAATGTATTATACATACTAGGAAGCTGGCAAAGAGAAGAATGCCAATGCTTCATTTATAACAAATCTAAATTTACCTAGTGAGACTCTTGACTCTAACTACTCAATGGACACTATTGTAAATGCAAAAGTTAACGGATTTTTCAGAGTCTGTATGTGACTTTGAAGATGCTAATATATATATGAACATTTAAATATGGAAATAGGATGTCAGAATAGTATGGAGACAATCTCAGTGAGTATCCCATTGCATGATGACATACATATAATTGATATGAAACTAAATACAAAAGGTTTTAACATAGGTCACTTAAATGTACAAGGTATTGTGGGAAAAACAGACCAGATTAAGTTAATGTTGTCTTCCAAGGAAAATAATATACATGTTTTAGGACTCACTGAAACCAAATTAAATGCTAACCACAATGATAATCTATTTCACTGTCAAGGCTACAATAAACTATTATGCTGGGACAGAGAGACATCAGGTGGAGGTCCTGTTGTATACATTTGGGAAGATGTAAATGCAGAAAGGCGACTTGACTTGGAGTCACATGAAATTGAGAGTATCTGGGTGGAAATTTCTCAAAATAATGCAAAATCATTCCTAGCTGGTTTCATTTATAGGCCACCTTCCTCCAAAGCAATCTGGAATGATAACTTTTTGAAACAAATGGAAACTGTTCTTGCACAGGAGAAAGAAACATATATACTCAGCGATATAAATAAGGACCTTCTCAATATTCAAATAAGGAACAACTGGATGGAATTTATTGAATCATTAGGCCTAGTCCAGCTCATAAATGAGCCCACAAGGGTAACAGAAAAATCAAGCACTCTTATTGATCACATTTATACCAACCTACCAGACAATGTGGCTTGTGTTAATGTACCGAATGTTGGTCTTAGTGACCACTATCCTACTTTTTTAACAAGAAAGGTTAAATGCAAGAGAAATAAGAAAAATACACACAAAACTATCACTTATAGATCGTTCAAAATTTTTAATGAAGAACAAGTTCGAGTAAAGAATGAAATCCAACCTAATTGGCTTACTACTGAAATCCTAGATGCTATGAAAACATGAGACCAATTCAAGGCTATGGGAAACCATGCACAATATAAAGTATGGAGAAATAAAATAACAAGTATGATTAAAAAAGCTAAAAAAACTTATTATCAATCATTGCTTGAAAACAAAAAGAGCAACACAAACTCCATTTGGAAAGTCTTCAATGAAATCACTGGAGGAACACAAAGATCAGACAAATAAAATTCACTCACTTCTGGTAAATGATACCATAGTCACTGATGACATTGACATTGCAAAGTTTTCAATGATTTTTTCACCAACATTACCACAAAGTTAAAAGAACCAGTGATAGAAAACAACTTTAATGAACTGAAAAAGTTCTGCAGCAACAAAATCTCTAAGGAGGTATGTTTCTCTATCCCACCGGTATAAAAACACTTTGTTAATAAATGTCTCAGTGAACTTGATACCAAGAAAGCTACAGGACTTGATCAGACTGGTCCATGACTCATTAAAATTTCTGACTCTGCTATTTTAGATAGCATAATATTCATAATCAATTTAAGTATTGCAACCTCATCTGTCCCCAAAATATGGAAAACTGCAAAAGTAACTCCTATTCACAAATCTGGTTCTAAGGATGATGCTGATAACTACTGTCCAATCTCAATACAACCAAACTTGTCAAAATTTGTTTGAAAAACATGTCCATGACTCATTCATGTCATATTTAACCAAACACTTGCTGTTTCACCCTAATCAATCAGGCTTAAGACAGAAACTTTCATGTGAGACTGCCTTGATCTCCCTAACTGATAAATGGCTTCAAGCACTTGACCAATGTAGAATAATAGGATCTGTATTTGTAGATTTCAGGAAAGCTTTTGATGTGGTGGATCATGTAATCCTTTTGAAGAAACTGAAAATCTACCAATGTGATGAAAGCAATTAGATGGTTTACTTCATACTTAAGTGAGAGAACACAACATGTTTATATAAATAATGTTCTGTCTGAACCTGGAACAATTAGATATGGAATACCACAAGGCTCAATTCTAGGTCCATTAATATTTATTTTATTTATTAATGACCTACCACTTTTACTAAGGAACTCAATATCATCTACAGATCTCTATGCAGATGACACAACATTGTCAGACATCCAA